>JAHLJT010009355.1:134026857-134199775 GCA_031308135.1 Acheta domesticus
GCTGTCCTTATGTATTTGACTTAGCAAAGGCTGTGTTATTTTGTGCAGACTTCATGGTGAAGCTGAAATGTATGTATGTTGCAAATGAACAATTCAAGTCTTGTAAGTTCAGTAAGGACATGCCTACTTACAACTGACAAGAGAAACATATTGTGCATAAAGTGAGTTGCTGTTAATAAGTTTTAAATTAGGGAAGATTTTGAAGTTTTCCTTCTTAAAACAGTGTATAATTGAAGAGAAAATTTGCTAAATTTTCACAGATGTTTGTCGCCCCTTTCTCTTCAGCAGTGGAGAAGACATTGCATGAAATAAACTACAGTGTATACACTCGATATTGTTTACAATTATCGTAATTTAAAATAAGAGACATTTGTATAGCTAGTTGGTAAGTAGATTGAAGTCCGAAATTGTAACGTAGAAAATAGTTTTGCCCCGCCCTTACCCCCAATATTTGTCCACGATATTAAATAGCTAATTTAATTTCTTATGGCCATCCAAGTACCATACTCATTGGTTATGTGTGTATACAAAGGTAACTAAAGGAAGAAGTGTCCCATTGGTAGCTGCAAAGTGATTAAGATTTTGTTAATCACCGGACCTGTTTTAGTGTTTGCTGATTGAGCTTTTAAAATGTGGACTCTTCCATGTGGTTTTATGGGAGTGCAAAAATAAATATTTTTAAAGAGCAGATGAGTGGCTGACAGAAAACTTGATGTATTTGTGATGTCCTTCCCAAATACATAAAATGTGTAATTGTTTTGTTACTGTTCCAATACTTCACATTATTCACTGCGCATTATAGCTTGTATGGAATTTTAAGAACAATGGATAGTCTTCAAAGATTACCCACTGATACATTATTGAAAACCCAAATGTGGTTCTTGAAATTAACTTTAGAGAATTGATTGTGTGATTCCAACAATTATGTTATTTTGTGTCTGAAACATTTGTAATTTTTATATATTCAATTGTCTGTGAAAGTTGTGAATTACCATTTACAATTTCTATGTTAATTTCAAGCACTATAAATATAGTGTATCCTGTTACAAATCTCATAGCTATTTTCTGCATTTTTCATATTATCCTTTGTTGTTGTTTTTTTATTTTACATAAAAACCATGAACTTCAAAGGTTTTGACATATTTATGAAAACCATAGAATTAAAGAAAGCTCAGAAAGGATCTCAGATTGAATAAATTTTTTAAAATATTTGATCTTACCTATATTTCTTGCTTACATGAAGTCCTTCAGTAGCTGTCAATGAGGAGGTTGTGATGTAAAGACAACTCAGAAATTTGAAACTTTGCTGGCAATATTTTTTGAAGTGCTAAGAGAGCAGGGATATCTCTTTTTAACAGATATGCACTAAAAGTGTTGGCTGTAACTGTAGTTTAGTTATTGTTTCTTGCAGTTTTCAGGTTCTCGACACTAATTGCTGCTACACAACAAGCATCGTGCAGTTAAATCAGAATGCTCATTAAACATGGCACTTAACATTTTATAAAGTATGGCTTGAAGTGCTTCTTTTAATTTCTTATTCCTTTGGAAAAAGAATTTCATGTAGTTCTAAAACTACCATCATTGCATGGTTGGCATGTATCTTGTGACTGTTTGCTATCTCTTTAAAAATTATTTTCTCTTAGGAGACATTGTTTAACAACCATATAAAGTATTCAGGCACAGAGCATGACAATGTGCTGCCATGTATTGACATTAAAACATTTGTCTTTTCTTCTCTTATACGAATTTCTTTAACACACCGAGGGACTGATGCCATCAGTTATTAATTTAACTGTTATAAATTTAAGGAAATTCTTTTTGCATTGTTTGTGAGAAATGCCTTCATGAAGCATGAATATGTAAATCTGAAATAGCAGAAATGTGTGGAATTTGGAAAGGTAATTAGGGGGGTTTATTTTTTCCTACCCTATTATGGTCCACCAATAGTACAGAGAGGAATGTTATGTTTTCACAGCATTGTCTTATTTCGATTTTTTAATTTGTTGTTAAGGTTCTGTTTTTGTGCATGGTTATTTTACTGTCATGGAACCATTCTCCCTGCTCCAGACTGTAAATTCACTGTAAACTGTAGTAATGAAATAGTTATTGTTTTTATGATGGATTTCGTTTTAATTTTCCTACTTAATATTAGTTAATATATTTTATATATATACATATCGGATTCGATTTGTAGTTTGTTTCAAATTCACAAGGTTAGTGTGCTTTATATCTAACCCTGTTTTTTATGCATTTCAGTGTAAATTTTATATGAAATCTGTTGCTGGCACATGTTTTTCCTACTAAATTTTGAATTAACGAATATTAAATATGTTTTAACATGTTGGTGCCATGTTATCAGAGAAAACAAAATTGAATGCAACAAAATATAGTATTGTATGTTAATAAGACTGGATTTACCATTTAACTAGTCATAAAAAGATTGTGGTTTTTATGCAAACTGCAGTGACATGTTGAATATAAAAAGTAACTGTACCTGTGATACATTCTATATTGCTGACATGCAATATAACAAATCGAGAAACAAATTTAGTTGAAGATAGTTTTAGTGATATTAACAAATGTTGCATTAGATAATTTAAGAAAAATAACTCAACATATTAAAAATTTGATTGTCAAAGTTATTTTGGTACATAATATAACAACTGTTAGCAACACATGCTTTTTTGGGTGGGGGCTGACAAAAAGTTAAGTGTGAAGGAATGTAAAACTGAAACCTGATGGGATTGTATTTCTTTAGTATATTTGCTTCACTTTAAAGAGCTTTTCTCAAAATGAATGATAAATTACAAATGTTATTTATGGTTTAGTTACCTCGTATCAATTCAACAAAACTGCAGTATTTATACTATTCCATTATTACAATATTTTTGTATGTATGGAAGGGAATGTGTATTCTGCCAGCCACTGATATTTAGAATAAGTGAAATATAGTAATTTTTTAAAAATTGATTATTGGATAGTGGTTTTGTAGTTGACAGTTCACTGTGTTGTTTTTTATAAAACTACCTCAGGGAATGTTCTGGATTGATTAGTATTACCATTGAAATGAGAGTTCTAGTGATGGTCTTGCTGCAGATATTAGAAAAGAATGGAGGTACATTGTACATTAATACTCTTTACTCTGGTTGATAATTTCTTTAATTGTGATGATGGCCAATAAAACTTGATTCAGCTGTGGTTAAAGGGTAAATTAATTGCCACTGGAATAGGTGGAATTTGATTTGCAAAGATCATTTCAAGCCATGCTTATAAGACATTGATCTCGTTTCATAAGCATTTTTAAAAGTTGTGTACTTGTGTCAAAATTTAAAACCTTTCTCTTACAAATATTATTTATTGGGTTTTCTTTTGATACATGATACTCTTAGATTAATTAATGTTGTTCTTTTATGACGGTTGTTCTTGTACAGTAAAATTGATGAAAACACAAGTGTTGAATAATTGTAAATTATGGGGAACGAGAAGTCAAGATGACATGAAAATAATTTCTTACTATCTAAAAGTTGGATACTGAAAGCAGGAGACAAATATATTTTAGTTCCTACTTGTGAATTTACATATTTACCCACAGTACATGGGAATGGGTGGCAGTTTATGGTTGCTACATCACATTTCCCCTAAATGAATTTATAGTATTTGTGAAGATAATCAAATATACATTCCACCTATTACTATGTCTCCTCCTTTTGTTGCAAATAAATGCAAGCAAATTGTTTCCTTTTGAAAATTAATCATAATTGTTCTTGATTTAAAAAATGTATTTTCTATCATTTGATATTTGTTTTACATCTGGTGCAATATTATTTATAAAACTACGTTAAAGCCAGCATATTTAGTGAATATTGATAATGAAAAAGCGGTAAAACCTTGATTGAAGTTATAGGAGGGACATGTATAATATAACTTTTTAAAATCAAAATTAAATATTTTCAACTACAAAATTTATCACTTGATGCTTTGTCACTTGATATCCAGTAGAAGCACTACTGCGTGTAAATAATTAATATTATGCCTTGATTGTAAGCATTTTCGTAAGTAGAGATGTCAAAAAACAAAAAAAAAAATAATTATAATAATCAGGGTTTTACTGCATGTCACTTGACAAGCTCAATGTACAGAGGTAGTGTCCAACAAACATTAAGGAGGTTGATACAAAATTTACCATAAATATTAAAAATCATACTTAAGTTTGTACATAATATGAAAATCCCTTCTGTGGATGAATGTCATCTGTAAGAACATACATAGTGCACATTTTGACTTTTTTTAACAAATTATGTAAAAAAAATAAGGGGCAAAATGTGTGATTTAGATTTGATTAAACTGTCATGTTCACCCATGGTATTAATTTAATGATATAGTCTTACATGACATGGTAAACAAATCTATATCATAAAAAATATTGCAAATAATTTACATATATTACTGTCTTCTGTAGGATTAAGGACAAGAGCATTTGATGATTTTATAATAAATCTTGAAGAAATTTAATTCTCCTTTACTTCCTTTACATTCATAACTTAAACCAGTAAGTCTGTTGCTGTGAGAAATAATGGCATTGAGTTGTGTTGTCAAAAAAGGAATGTATTTAAATGATGTTCAAATTCAATTAACAATAATTTCACATTGAAAATTACTTAATTGTGAGCGTCATTTCATCTCCGTTGCACCTTGATTTTAAAATGTACATTTAGTTTATCCGACAGTAAAACTCACCGGCGATTTTTGCCCTTATACTTTTTTTTTGGTGTGTGTGTATTGCATACTCATGGATGAATATAACTACCACGATTTTAGATGTGAGGATGGGTAATGTGCAATATCACAGTGGAATGATGGGACTGTGGACTTCGTTAATGGGAGTTATATCCGTTATATCCCCTTACGGTGTCGGATCGACCTTGTTTTATTCATCCATACACCAATCAGTATGGACGTTTCTTGTGCGTTATGTATACTCTGTCACTCCAAGGATCTTGCAGTGCTGCCGATGTACCAGGGAACAACATTTCTTCCATAGAAGAAAAACTTCCGTGGATTTACGACTCGTACTGTACGCACAGTAGCATGTTCTGACAAATTTGGTTTTGACCTTTAAATGCTCCCAAAATCATTCCCTTGGCGCTAACGATCAACTTCAATTAATGTAGAACGAAATTTGACAGAGAGCATTCAAATTAAATGATTCAAAAATGCTGACAAGTCCATTGGCAGTAAGTTTATTAACAAGACACAGTGGAAGGAAATGAATCTGATGGTAACTAGTGGAAAATGTCAGCTTTTGTCATGTGTCGGTAAATCGCGAGTCTCCTCCTAGTGATCAACACATGAACATTGCACAATAGCAAAATGATTACCGGTGAAGTGGACCCAACTTGCAATCCAGTACATTTCGTAACACAGGTAATCTTGGCATTGAGTAATCATCGCGTTAAAAGGGTTTGTTTATAGAAGAAAGCTTTCATTTTAATGTCCTCTGTATTCCCGTGTTTTCTTTGATCATTTGTAGGATGGATGCAAACCTGCATCAGTCTATCGTGGTGATCAAGGCGAACCTTCAAATACCATTTTCCAAGAGCCAGTGACAGCAGTACAAGAGCATGATTGCAGTAGTTTTGATATTGTTAAAGCAACACAAGTAAGTCCATGTAGTATTCAAAGAAAACTGAGGGGTTAAAATTATTTACCACCAATTAAGAAATATCAATGTTCTGCAGTGGAATATTTAAATATTGAATTATGACAATTTGTTTATTGGTATTTGTACTGGTTTTATAGTATGGATCACTTGCTCGATGTCGAGAACTTATTGAAGCAGGTTATGACGTTAATCAGAGGGACAGTGAAACAGTTACGTTACTGCATTGGGCAGCAATTAATAATAGGCGTGACATCATCCGTTATTATATTAGCAAAGGAGCTGTTGTTGATGCTGTGGGAGGTGAACTTATGGCCACTCCCTTGCACTGGGCCACAAGGTATGTAATTCTTGGTTTATTTGAACTATGTATTTGTGTTTTACTGCA
The DNA here is from genome assembly GCA_031308135.1 of Acheta domesticus. Lineage (NCBI taxonomy): Eukaryota > Metazoa > Arthropoda > Insecta > Orthoptera > Gryllidae > Acheta > Acheta domesticus. The sequence goes on from JAHLJT010009355.1 coordinate 134,032,905, forward strand.
ACCAAAAACCAGTTTTACATTTGCATATAATTAGTTTGCTTGTTGTAAACAAAAATGTATCAACATATTTTCTCAAGTCAGACATTGAGAAATTCCAGTTTTGCTTCAATGAAATGAGTAAGTTAATTTATACACCTCAAATTGACAATTGTGTGCAATGACAGAAAGATGCCTCAAAAGTACATTTAGGTGGAAATTTTTTTTCGTAAATATTACAAAAATAATTTCTTTGGTTATTTGTGTTATGTAAGAAAATTTTCCACATTTATAAATTACATTCTGTATTGGTATCTTAAGATTGTCTTACACGAGTTGTTCGAGTATTGTGGATACTATACAATATTGAACTCAAATTTTTTATTAAACTCTTCATGTTTTTGGTAACATCACAGCACGTTTTACTCCACTCTGGGCATTACATGCCTCAGATGGTTAACAAAAATCACTTTTCTGAGAGCTTCAAAACTTATTCATCCTCATGAGGTAGGTTTGAAAATATTTCCAAGAGGTACCATACTTTTTTTCTTTGTAATAGGAGGATGAAAATACAGTTTTTTAAGGGTATTTGCAAAGTTCATCAAGTATGAACTTTATTTGTAAAGTAAAGGTATGAGTTATGATGATGAAATTTTGCATTTTGAAATGGTTATTTTATGTAAAGAAACAATGTTATATTAATATTGTGGTAGCTCGAATATTGCAGACTAAATTCTCAAATAGTTTTGAATGGTACTATTTTTTGACAACTTTGCTGCAATTAATCTAGGTGTTAGTAAAGGCAAAATTGCAATGGGTTCCATTGATTAGAGTGCAAAAAGTTGTTAATATAAGTTTCACTTTATTTGTTTAGAAATAAAGAAATATTGCATCTCAAATTTGCCCAAATATTATAGTGATAATGAACATAGGGTCTAACAATTTTGTTGTATCTCAAAAGCTATTTTGCCTTCACAAAATTTGCTTTGAGACATGGACTTGGCATAGAAAATTTCATACAAATCTGGGTGGTTGCACAAGGCTCTTCCCCAAAATTAGACAGCTGGATATGGAATGACTCCATGGTTTTTTGTTTTACTGACTGCCTTTAATAACAGGAACCAGCAGAAATAATAAATACTGCAAAGAATCATTTTCTACATAATTTACATTATTCCTTACATAGACGGATTTAAAAATAAATAGAAATGAGTCAACATTTCTTGGCCAGTTCTAGTTTCATTAAAATACAAAATCTCATTTGGCGAACCATTGGCGGATTTATCCACTTTTTGGTAATTACGGCCCGGTAACGAATTTTTTTCTGCCGAAAATTCGCAATTTTTTCGCGAAGCATTACATAATTTCCCCATACTACGCATATTACTCCGTATATACGTACGTATACGGGAAAGTAAAAAGATACCTAGTGGTGCTACAGAATGGCACAGACTTTCCCCTATTAGTTTTCTATTTCTTTTGGCCTCGGCTAGCTATTCAGACTTGCCACATATTTTTTCAAGCTGCCATCTACCGCCGCCCAAAGTACATTTTTTTGACATTTTCTTCGTTCCCCCCTCCTTTTCTAATAGTAGAACAAAACATTCTTTTAATAATATTAAAGCACAATAAAACCTAGTCCTAAATGGCAATTTTCATTGGAAAATGTGGAGCAGTTTTTAAGAAAATGGCGTTTAAGCTCTACTGTAAATTCGAAATTTGAAGCCCTTTTTCAGAGAAACTTTTTGAGTTTTCGAAAAACATCATTAGAAGTCATTTCAAGTACATCAACTCACAAATGCTATAGTGTTTACAAATTGCTGGAAATATGCATATTAATGGCGTGAGAGATCTTGCAAAACTAGTGGTGCTACAGAATTGCACAGACTTTCCCGTATTAGTTTTCTGTTTCGTTTGGTCTCGGGTAGCTATTCGGACTTGCCAATACTCTTGACAGCTGCCATCTATCGCCGCCCAAACTACATTTTTTTTATTTTTGACATTTTATTAACTTTCGGTTTCTCAATAGTAGAACAAAACTATTATTTTAAGAATATAAAAAAACAGTTAAACCTTGCCCCAAATGACAATTTTCGTTGAAAAATTTGGAGCAGTTTTCAAGAAAATGGCGTTTAGCGCTACTGTAAATACGAAATTTGAAGCTCATTTTTACAGAAAATTTTTGAGTTTTCGAAAAATCTCATTTGATGCACTTACACTCACAAATTGAATAGTGTTTACAAATTGCTGGAAATGTGCATTTTAACCGTATGAGAGATCTTTCAAAATAATTACATTTTTGTAATTTTTGAAAAAACAAAAAATTACCCCCAAATTAACTTTACGCCATATTAAAGAGTGCAATTAGCACTATCCGTTCGAAAAGATTGAACAAAAGATTTGAAACAATTTTTTAGAAAATGGCATTTGAACTTTTCTGAAAATGCGCAATTTTGAGCTAGTTTTCACAGAAAACTGTTCAATTTTCGAGAAACTTTATTTGACATTATTTAAAGCACATACACTCATTAATATAATAATGTAAAATATCGCCGCTAATGGAAGTATTAACGACGTTAGAGAAAAGTAGAAAAACATTTTTGCAATTTTTGAAAAAAAAAGAATAGAGGAATATGGCGTTATTGTCATCTCATAGAGCACATTTAGCATTATCCCTAAAAAAGGTTTAAAGAAAAAATTTGGAGCCGCTTTTGAGAAAATCTGCTTTTTGTAATTTTTAAAATTTCAAATATTGCGTACAATATTGCGCAAATCTAAAATTTTCAAAAAACTGTACATGACATTAATGAAAGAACTCACTTTGGACAACAAATTTTATTTGAAGGAAAAATCTCGTCTTCAATTTTGTGGTTCTAGGAAGACGCCGAAAAAATTTCAAACTTTCAATTTTCGAAAATTCAGAGTTAACCATGAAAATGAGACCTATGCCACCGTAAGTGTATTCTTAAAAGAAATTTAAAGAAAACATTTGGAGCAGTTTTTGAGAAAATTTTGTTAAAATGTCTTGGGGGGTTTCATGTAAAGTACCTTCAAATTTTGAAGATCGTTTTTCAAAATCGAGGCGCCTTGAGTGGACGCAGATCGACCGGGGAATATCCATTTTGGAAAAAAATCGCACTAATAGTTTACGCGCTAGTGTTGTTCACAGACGGTCAGACAGACACGGACTGACGGACGTTTTGAAAAGACGCACTTTTTCGGTATCAGGTGACCCCAAAACGTGTATTTCCGTTGAAATCTGGAAATCGATTTTCCGCAGCATTGCATAACTTTCCCTATATTACGTATATTACTCCGTGTATACGTACGTGTACGAGAAAGTAAAAGTGCTAAATCCAGGTGCTAAATTAAGAAAAAAAATCCCCTAACGCGTGGTGTAACCAAAACCCCTCTTTTGTGGGTCATTGATGTCAAAAAACCAATTGAAAGGAAAACGTCCGTCCGTCCGTCTGTGTCTGTCTGTGAACACTGCTAGAGCCTAAACCATACGTACGATTTCCTCCAAAATGGATATTCCCCAGTCGATCTGGTTCGAGTCGAAGCTTTGAGATTTGAAAAAGATACTATAAAATTTGGGGGTACTTTACATGAAGCTCCCCGCACATTTTCAAAATTTTCTCAAAAACGGCTCCAAATATTATATTTACGCGTTCAAGTGCTTTAAATAATGTCAAGTAAAGTTTCTCGAAAACTCAAGTTTTCTGTGAAAACTAGCTCAAAATTTCGCATTTTCAGAAACGCTCAAACTCCATTTTGTCATAAATGGCTGCAAATATTTTCTTTGAACTTTTGGAATAGATAGTGCTAATTGTACTCTTTAATACGACGTAAAGTTCATGTGGGATATTTTTGTTTTTTCAATAATTACAGGAATGCAATTTTTTTGGAAGATCTCTCACATCTTTAATATGCACATTACCAGCAATTTGTAAACACTATTGTATTTGTAAGTTTATGTGCTTCAAATGAAATTTTTTGAAATCTCAAAAAGTTTCTGTAAAAATGAGCTTCAAATTTCACATTTTTGGTAGTGCTTACATGCCATTTTCTTAAAAAGGCTACAAATTTTTAAAGGAAAATTGCCTTATAGGACGAAGTTTTTGTGTTCTTTAATGTTTTAAAACTAATATTTCCGTTCTACCATTAGGAAATCGGAAAATTAAGAAAATGTCAATAACGTGTAGTTTGGGCGGCGATAGATGGTAGCTGGCACGAGTATGTGGCAATTCCGAATAGCTGGCCGACTGTGGCAGAGGCGGGATTTCGGAGTTTTCATTGGGGGCATATTTGTGCGCTATTATAAACATGAAAATATTTGTTTATATTAGACGCGAAATGTGACATATTCCATCGCGAAGATGAGATTTGAGTGGCCTTGAGGGTCGCTCTTAGAAAAATCGCAGTATAGTTCGGGGTTCATTTTACAACCATCGCCGTATTTTACAGATTGCATGCAGAGTATTACAGATTGCATGCATAAAAACAATGTTTAAAATATTGTTTTGTATTTCATTCGTAAAGAATCAAATCGGTCTAAGCGAACTCAAACTATAATTAAAAGCCAAAATTTACCTTTCAAAGCTTTTAGAACCGAGAAAACACGAACACCTCTGTTTCACATCAGCTCTCATTTACAACCGAACCACAGAGCTATGATGACAAAAGGAGTAATTAAACTAGTTGTTAAAATCGTTCCTAGTAGAATGTTTGCGATGTATGAAAAGATACCAAGGAGGCTCATATTGTATAAATGGATTGTTTCACCACCTTTACCTCTATATCTATAATAAACGGGAAATTCTCTTTCTTTTTGAGAGTTAAAATTTGAATGTTATGACTAGACAGACCTAGGAATTTTAGGCACAAAAAAGGTTTGATTTAGGCACCTAAAATAAGCTACAATATTACGAAATTATGCACCAATAGGCATTAAAATCGACGTTTTAGGCACTGAAAATGCGTTACAGAATGACTTAAGCCAGGCAAAAAAATGTACATGAAAAAGTTATATTTCTGGCTTCTAGAACTGATCTCAAACGGATTAAATTAGATAATTTTTATTATGCAGGAAAATGTATTTTTACATTGATGAGAGATACTAAAATGATATTTTATTGACTTTCACGAGGAGCAGTATAATATTTAATCAATATTTTCTCCAAATTTTCTACAATAAGGCTGTCTTATCAATGAAAATCATTTTGAAGGCTGAAAAGAAACTTTTCACTGACACAAATTTATAGGAGCAAACAAATTTAGTTACATTTATCATGCTCACTCCTGGCACTACTTCACTCGTCTCTCCTCCCCACAGAAGAAGGAAAAAAACTTGTACTACACGACTCATTTAACCACATATTTTGTAATCTTCGCCTGTCCAAGAGTAGCCTCTTGCTTGACCTGTGCTTTCCTCGCCTGGACCGCCTGCGCAGACGACGCGCTGCGGCGATAAGCCTCAACCTGTCAGCAGCGCAGCTGCATCAGGAATGGATGCAATTGCCTAAGAAGTGCTTGCTGATCGGAGACGAGCGAGAAACATCGTTATTATGTTGACTTGCAGGACTCCTTTTGTTCGGTATTTTGGGTGAAATATTTCAGTGCGTTGTCGATTGCGTATTCGATCACACAATACTTTGCATTTCGGAAGTTTTTTGCGTTTCCGTAAAACAAATTTCAAAATTTAGCATTTAAAATATCGTTCTTGAAAATAGCTTGTTTTAGGAAGTTTTAGGTAAAACCATATTATAATAGGCATCAACCGCCCTTTTAGGACATTTTAGGCACTATTAAGCAGGAAGCCCATTTGAACGGCATCGCGCCGCCCCGCCCGGCTCCGCGCGGCGCGGGACAGACCCGGCCGAAATCTTTTGTGTGGTTTACAGCTGTGGGTCTCCCACTGCTACCTGCCAGCTCCGTTCGGTTCCGCTCGGCGCCGACCCGCTCGGCCCGGAATGCCTCCCCGAGAATAAAATCCGGTCGGGCCGTCGGGGCGGACGGCCCCGGCCGGCTGGGGCGGGCGGCTGGCGCGAAGTGTTGTCTTCGGCGCCCTGACGTGCAGGTCATTTGTGAAATTGGTGAACTTCATGAACTTTGTTAAAATGAGTTCTGACGAAATGCTAATAGAAGCAGTTAGAGAGTACCCATTTTTATATGATCCTAGTAATTCAGGGTATCATGATAACAGGAAGAAGGACAATGCGTGGCAACAAATTTCTGAAAACTTTCCAGAACTGCCACGTAAGAACTATTGCTTGATTATATTTTTGCATTTACTGTCTGTCTTTAATATTTAAGAAATAGTCTCACTTGATTATAGACAATTTATTTACATGGATTACAAAACGCAAAACATTTATTTGGTTTTGCAATAAATTGTCATTGGCATTTAAAACGAAATAATTACAGATGTTATCGTTGCCAACAATATTGTTTGTTTGAATAGCAGCTTTGAACGGCTTAGCCATAATCATCAGTTTCTAGTACAAGAAATATAAACAAACAATTAAAACACGAGTCAAAAACAAAACATTAGGATTCAAAGATTACTAATAATTTTAAAACCGAATTAACATTTTATGAAATAAAAAAAAATAAAAAGGGGGCGTTAAATCATTTAATATTACAGCAATTGTGAATCAATGCAATAAAGTGGAAGTGTTTTTCTCTGATACAAAATCGCACATGTTCAAGTTCTTGCATAGATATTCGAAACCTATTGTTTTGGTTTTGACTCATGTTTTAATTTTTTGTTTATATTTCTTGTACTAGAAACTGATGATGATGGCTAATTCATCGAAAGGTTCTATTTAAATAAACAATATTGTTGGCAATGTCGTCACCTACAATTATTTCATATTTTCTAAAATATGTTGTGGCAATTTTTTAACAAATTAATATACTTTATCGAGTTTATTATTATTATACTTTATAATTAATATACTTTATCGTTTATGGAGTTCTTTTTCATTTAAAATTATTATTATTATTATTATTTTGTAAAATTCATCCAACATTTGTTGGTGCATTAAATCATTATTTTTTCTTTCGCGTAATGCAAAAGATATTCATAAACATTATTGCACGGTAAATTTTAAAGACAGAAAGAATGTGAAAAGTTCAGCAATAATTGTTTACACAATATTTACAAACAAACCATGCTGTGCCGGGCTGGGCCGGGCCGGGCCGGGACCGGGCCACACGAGAGAACCGGCCCTAATGGGTGAGTCAGAGACCGGGCCGAACGGGGCGGAGCCGCGCGGGGCGGTCCCGTGCTGTGCCGGGAGCTCGTAGTGGATTCCTAGCTTAAACCTGTCAACAGCGCAGCTGCATCAGGAATGGGTGCAATTGCCTAAGAAGTGCGTGTTGATCGGAGACGAGCGTGAAACATCTCAATAATGTTGACTTGCAGGGCTCCTTTTGTTCGGTATTTTGGGTGAAATATTTCGGTTCGATGTCGATTGCGTATTCGGCCACACAATATTTGCATTTCTGAATAGTTTTTGCGTTTCCGTAAAACGAATTTCAAAATTTAGCATTTAAAATGTGATCGTTCTCGAAAACCTCTTGTTTTAAGCAGTTTTAGGCAAAACCATTTTAAAATAAGCATCAACCGCCCTTTAAGGACGTTTTAGGCACTATTTAGACGCTTTCAGTAGATCTATTCTCTCATGATTCGTAAACATCTGTAATTATTTTTCACAACATCATAAACGAACTAAATAGGCATTTATCCTAAAATCCAAGGTCTAGTTATGACTCATGACTTTAGGCATGAAACTGTTTAATTTCCAAATAAATAACGTTTCATGGCAAAATATAATTGAAAGAGGATGTATTACTAAGGGATATTGAAAATAACACTGAACATTATCCCGTGCGTTTTATAATACTGAACTAAAGTTCACCAATTTATTAATGTATGTTGTTAGCTCAGGTGAATAAAATTGTTATATCTCTTCTCAAAATACAGAAAAAAATAAATCTTTTTTATATAAATTTGAAGATCCGCGAAATAAAATTAAATATAATTATTTTAAAAATTGGTCCCAAGATTGGGGGCAGTTGGCCCCCCCCCCTGAATCCCGCCTCTGGTTATATACGTAGTACAGGAAAAGTTGTGTAATGCTACGGAAAATCGATGTCGAGATTTTAACGGAAATACACGTTTTGGGGTCCCCTGATACCGAAAAAAGTGTTGTTCTTTTCTTTTTTCCTCCCAAAATGTCTGTCCGTCCGTCTGTCCGTTAGTCTGTGGACATCACTAGCGCCTAAAACATACCTGCGATTTCTTCCAAAATGGATATTTTGGTCTATCTGCGTCCACTCGATGCGCCGCGACTTTGAAAAACTTTCTTCAAAGTTTGGGGGTTCTTTACTTGAATCCCCCCGGACATTTTCAAAATTTTCTCAAAAACGGTTCCAAGTTTTTTCTTTAAATTTCTTTTAAGAATAGAGTAAAATACACTTATTAAGGTGGCACAGGTCCCATTTTCACGGTTAACTCTGAATTTTCGGAAATTGCGAAAGTTTGAAATTTTTCGGCGTCGTCCTATAACTACAAAATTAAAGATAGAGATTTTTCCTACAAATAAAATTTGTTGTCCAAAGTGATTTCTTTCATTAAGGTCATGTACAATTTTTGAAAATTTTAGTAGTTTTTGCGCGATTTTGCACGCAATATTTGAAATTTTAAAAAATTACAAAAACCAGATTTTTTCAAAAACTGCTCCAATTTTTTCTTTAAACTAAAGGGATAGTGCTAAATGTGCTCTATGAGATGCCATTAACGCCATATTGCTCTATTTTGTTTTTTCAAAAATTACAAAAATGTAATTTTTTTTACTTCTGTTATGTCATAAATATTTATATGAGTGACGATTTGTTCACATTATTATATTAATGAGTGCATGTGCTTTAAAGGCAAATACATTTTTTCGAAAATTGAATAGTTTTTTGCGAAAACTAGCTCAAAATTCCCTATTTTCAGAAACGCTTAATCGCTATTTTCTCAAACATGGCTTCAGATTTTTTGTTCAAACATTTCGAATGGATAGTGCTAATTGCACTCCTTAATATAGCGTAAAGTTCATTTTGGAATTTTTTTTTTTAACGAAAATGTATTTTTTTTTTTTTTTTTTTTAAGTTTCCTCATACGGTTAAAATGCACATTTCCAGCAATTTTTAAACACTATTAAATTTGCGAGTGTAAGTGCTCCAAATAACTTCCAATGAAATTTTTCGAAAACTCAAAACTTTTCTCTGAAAAAGAGCTTCAAATTTCGCATGTACAGAAGCGCTTAAACACCATTTTCTTGAAAATGGCTCCAAATCTTTCAACGAAAATTTTGGGCAAGGTTTAACTGTATTTTTATATTCTTAAAATAATATTTTTTCTACTATTAGGAAACCGACAAATTAATAAAATGTCAAAAAATGTAGTTTGGGCGGCGATAGATGGCAGCTGTCAAGAGTATTGACAAGTCCGAATAGCTAGCCGAGACCAAACGGAACAGAAAACTAGTACGGGAAAGTCTGTGCCATTCTGTAGCACCACTAGTTTTCCTTGATTTAGCAACTGTATTTATCCACTTTTTCGTTATCTGGGCCCGGCAATGAATTTTTTTCTGCCGAAAATCCGTTTTTTCGCACAGTATCACATAACTTTCCCTATACTCCTTATATACGTACGTATGCGGGAAAGTAAAACTGGTTTTAAAGAAATTAGGGCCGTCAAGATTTAACTTAAAAATTACGCAGATTCAAAATGCCTCCAAAAGCAAAAGTGTATACACGAGAAAATTGAATTCCTCTCTGTACAAGTACGCAGACTTGCCATGTGTTTGTGACATAATTTTTTTATGCGTGCGTTGTTATGAATGTTAGTGATCGTGCATAGACAAAGGATAGTGTATGAGACATTAAACACATTGCCCAAAAAGAAAAGCAGCACAAATTGAGTGAACAACACATACACAGTGGAATAGAATTCACCACGCTAGGCAAAATTGTTATAAGGTGTCAGTTAGATTCAGCTTATAAAATCAGAGTTAGGAAAATTAATGACGATGTTCCCAAGAATCGTTACATTTTTAGTAAACTGATAGACTGTTTTAAATATTGCGGGAAGTTTGAAATTGAACCAAGGGGGTATGAAAGCATCAACTAGATCAGACAACCCTGGTATTTTTCGTGGTTTAGTTAATTTGATGGCAGATTTGGACTTCAAAGTGTCCGTCTGTGCGTCCGTGAATACCACTCGCACCTAAACCAAACGTAAGATTTTTTTCGGAAATGGATATTCTTCGGTCGATCGGCCTCTACTCAAAGCTTTGCGATTTTGAAAAGCATTTTTTAAAATTTGGGGGTACTTTACAAGAAGACTCGGGGACATTTTCAACATTTTCGCAAAAATGGCTCCAACTTTTTTCTCTAAATTTTTTGAAAGAATAGCGTAAAATAAACTTATAAAGATGGCATAAGTCCGTTTTTCACTGTTAACTCTGAATTTTCGAAAATTCAAAAGTTTGAACTTTTTCGGCTTATTTGTGCTATTACGAAGTTGAAGAAAAAGGCTTTTCATTCAAGTATTTTTTTGTCCATAATTAGTTCTTTCATTAAGGTCATGAACATTTTTTTGAAAGTTTTAGTAGTTTTCGCACAATAATGCGTGCAATATGTGCAATATTAAAATGTATTTAAAAAAAACAAGATTTTCTCGGAAACGGTTCCAAATTCTTTCTTTAAACTTTTGGTCGAGATAGTGCTAAATGTATTCCTTAAGATGACATAAACGCCATATTGCTCCATCTTTTTTCTTTTAATTAGAAAAATTAATTTTTTTGACTTGTTTCTCATGTCCCTAATATGTTGCATGACTTGTTTCTCACGTCGCATTGGCGGAGATTTGTTCACATTATTGTTTTTTTTAAGTACATGTGTTTCAAATGAGGTCTTATATTTTCTTAAAAATTGAAAAGATTTATGTGAAAATGAGCTCAAGATTCCGCGTTTTCAGAAATGTTTAAACGCCGTTTTCTCAAAAACGTCTCCGAAATTTTTCTTCAAACTTTTCGAACGGATAGTACTAATTGCGATGTTTAACCCTCAAGTGCACCTTGTTTCATATATGTAACTACATTTCTGGTCAACTCATTTTTGCAGCTTTTGCACTAATTGGAAAATTGTATTTCTTCAGTAGACAGAGATATCCTTAATGAAACGTATGTGCAAGTTTTTTTTCATTCCTGAATGCCGGGTGTCGATTTAACCTTGATTGCTAAGACAGTGTTGACTGCCTAGAAATCGAAAAAATATTGAAGACACTCAAATCAAATTCAAAAGGCACTGACGATATAACGGCAAATCAATTATTTTTTTTAAAAAAGACGCTCTTCCAGCACTAAGCACATAATAAACTTTTCTTTAACTGTAATGATGGTAAGAGAGTAGAAGTTTGAAACGTTGGCAGAAAGAGCAGGCAAGAGCAGGCGGTAGCGAGAGAGATCGAAGTGTGTCTACAGTGTCGTAAATAAATGAATTTTTAACTTTTTTTTGCTAGTTTTCTTTCTCTTATAAAACATGTCAGAACTGGCGCTCTAATAACGATTTTAGGAAAAGAGTGCGAAACATCAATATTTTTCAAAGAATTCTAACAAAGCTAAGAAAGTGCACGTGGTTAAATTTTAGGCACGATGAGTGAACGGAACCTTGCGAGTTTTCTCGCCTCACACTGCTTCAACAGCAATTACATCAGGAACAAGCATAAGAAACTCAAAGAAATGCTGTAATTTTTCGGATGGTTGGCAGATCTTTTCAAAAATTTCGGATGGTTGGCAGATCTTTTCAAAAATTTCGGATGGTTGGCAGATCTTTTCAAAAATTTCGGATGGTTGGCAGATCCTTTCACGAATAGAAGACGCAGATGGCGACGATAACGGCTTCAATGAAACAACTACTATACTGCGATTTTTCTAAGAGCCACCCTCAAGGCCACTCAAATCCCATCTTCGCGATGGAATATGTCACGGCATTTCGCGTCTTTTCTCGTTCTTACCGATAGAAGTCGCATGATCGCAAGCACTGCTTCATACGGTAGCGATTGTGCGAAATCTAGCGAAACGACTGAGAAAGACGCGAAATGTCGTGACATATTCCATCGCGAAGATGGGGTTTGAGTGGCCTTGAGGGTCGCTCTTAGAATCGCAGTATAGCAGACCAAGCTGAAAGCGGAACTTTGCTACGAACGGACACAGTGTGCGTCTTTCACACAAAATTTACCACGGGCACAGCCTCTTGAAATTGCCTCGGGTGAGATTTACAATAGTTTTGAACGTTTTACGCAAAACTGGAAAACCTACTGTAGTGCAACTGGTATTGACGTGTGGAACATTATTTTGGAACCTCGAAAAGTTAATATTATCAGTGATTGAGGATAGAGCCAAGAAAAAAACTCCAATTTTCATTTGAATGAAGAAGAAAATACTACGGTTGAAAATGTATTAAGAATAATAGGTGAACGTCTGTTATCACAAAGGAATCTTTTATATGACCGTTATATGTTCCATACGTGTAACCAAAATGAACACGATATATATATATATATATATATATATATATATATATATATATATATATATATATATATATATATTTTACAAGCGAGTCTGAAAAGCACTGGATTTGTGCAGATATGATCAGAACGTCGCTGCTAGTGAAATGTTGATAGACAGACTTGCATTTGGTATAAAAGATTAATAAAAAAGGTTTTGAGAGAAGATCATGAAGCCCTGACTCTGGAAAAGTTAGTTCAGACTTGCAAAGCTCATGAGATGTCAGCAATGAGACTAAAAAGTGTATCATTGAAGAGAAAACGATCAATAGGATTTCAAAAAAAAGAGGGTAGAAAAAATAGTACTTCTAGACAGTTATGTCGCTATTGTGGAGGAATGCACGAATTTTTAAGAAAAATCTGTCGTAACCATTTTGCTAAAGTTTGTCTAAAAATAAAACATAAAACTAATTATAAAAAACACTAAATCCAATCAAAAATCTATTAAAGAACTCAGGGAAGCTAAAGGCAGTTTAGAAGATGGCAACAGTGACATCCACTGACATTCCACTCGCACACACAGATTCGTTGAAAATATGTAAGCTTAATAAAAGTGTCAATGAAAAGGACGCTTGAAGCCGACACTTCGCTTTGGGCAGCATTGGAAAGAAATGATTTGCGACCTTGACACGTGTTCTGATGTTAATATTATCGGTTTGAATGAATACTGCAGATTGATGAATAATAATATTCCAGATTGATCAACATCAAGTCGTATATACAGTTTTGGAGGTGGAAGAGTTGAGATTTTGGAAGAAGCTGAAATCCCTTGTAATATAAAAGGAAATGTTTTCACTCTTTTGTTTCTAGTAGTAAATGTGAACCACGCCCCCTGTTGTCTGAAAACACACATCTTTCTCTGGGATTAGTGAAATATTGTTTCAAATTGGGAAAAGGTAACCTTAGTGAGGAATTGGAGGAAGGACATATAGGAGCTTTAGAAATAATAAGCAAACATCAATCTCTTTAGGAGTATGGATGCATGCTTGGAGAAATTTCTCTTGAAATTGATGAGGAGTGAAACCAGTTGTTAAACCTCTTCGTAGGGTGCCAATGGCTTTAAGAAAAGATTTGCTAAAAGAACTGATTAGGCTAGAGGAAAACGGAATTGTTATCTGTGAACATCTAAACACTGAATGGGTTAAAAATATATTACTTGTTAAACGCAATAATTCTTTGAGAATTTGTATGGATCCAATACCTTTAAATGCAGCTTTAAAGCGCCCTCATTTTCAGTTTACCACTTTAGATGAAATATTACCAGAGATTGGACAAGCAAAAGTTTTTCCTAGTTTGATGCAAAGAAAGGATTCTGGCAATTGAAATTGTCAGAAGAAAGTAGCAAGCTGACATTTTGGACTCCATTTGGTAGATACAGGTGGCTGCGACTTCCCTTCGGAGTATCTTCAGCACCTGAGATTTTTTCACAGAAAATGCAAGGAGTTATAAGTGGTTTAAAAGGCATAGAAATACTGATTGATAATGCACTAGTATATGGCTGTGGAAACACCATAAATGAAGCTTTAGACGATTACAATGGTAATTTAGAAAATATTCCAATTCGTGTAGAAAAAATGGTTGCAAAATAGAGACAAAATACATATCTGTCAGACATCGGTAAAATTATTTGGCCAAATTGTGTCCAGTGAAGGGTTAAAGGTTGACCCTGATGAAACGAAAGCAATAACTCACATGCCAGTTCCTCAAAATAAGCAGGAGGTATTATGTTTTTAGGTACGGTCACGTACTTAAGTCGCTATATAAAGAATTCAGCTTTAAAGGCCGAGAAATAAAGGCAACTTACAAGAGACGTCGTGGATTAGAGACAAAAACTGAAGATGGGACTTTTGACAGGTTGGAGATACTCGTAACAGATATTGAATCTCAAAAGTACTTTGCTGTAAATCAACCAGTGATTTTAGAATGTGATGCTAGCTAGGATTGGGTGCAGTGATTTGTCAGGATGACAAGATTGTGGGATATGCATCTGGTACACTTACAAAGACAACGGAATTATGCCCGAATAGAAAAAAATGCTTTCTGTATTGTTTGGTTGTACACGTTTTGATTAGCATCTCGCTGGAAAGGAAAATATACTAGTAAAAACTGATCACAAGTCACTACTAGCAATTTAAATATCCTCTGTTGAAAGCTCCAAAGCCCTTACAACTGATGTTATTGGTTCTACAGAAATACAAGTTTGAGGTTCAATTTGTTAAGGGAAAAGAAAATGTTGTTGCAGACACTTTATCTGGAGCAGCAATAGAAAACGAGGTTAAGGAACAGACCGCTTCTAAGCGGCTAGATATTTTTGAGTTGAGAAATGAATCGTGTATTAGCCAGGAAATTGAAAGGATTAATCACGAAAAAAAGGTTACAGATTACACCAGAAAGAGTAAATGAGATTAGTGCAGTAACGGAATCGGATATGACAGTGCAGAAATAAGTCAGCTGTATTACTAGCGGATGGCCAAAAGATGTTGCTGATGTAGATGAAGCATGCAAAATTTATTACAAATATAAGGATGAACTGTCAACACAAACCCAAATTGTATACAGAAATGATAAAATCCTTACTCCCTTTAAATTAAGAAAGAAGATGACTGAAAAAGTCCACATCTCACATTCGGGTATAGAAACTACACTGAAACTAGCCCGAAATGCAATCATTTGGCCGCTTATGTCTGCAGGCATTGCCCAGAAAGTTCAAAGTTGCGAAATTGTATGAAATTAATGGACTTTCAGCAACATCCCCCAATGCAGACACATGACATTCCAGAATATCCATTTCAGTATGTTTCCATGTATTTTTCTCTGAATACAAAGGGATAAAAGCTGCTTTCTTGATCACAGTTGATCATTATTCAGATTGTTTCGAACTTGACATATTATCTGACTTATCTGTGAAACAGACATTCAAATATGTAAAAAGAATTTTGGTAGGTACCATGTCAAGTTTGTACTGACAATGGAACTAATTTCCTGAATAAAATGATGGAAGACTATTCAAGATTGTGGGGATTTTAACTAATGACATCTGCCCCCAAACATCAAAGAGGAAATGGAACATCTTAAGCTGCAGTAAAGATTCTGATGAAGATAATCAAGGAAGCTAATGATCTTTTGAACGCCTTGTTACGCTGGAGAAATACTCCCAACAAAATTGGATCCAGTCCAGCTCAAAGAATTTTCTCTCGGAGGACTAAAACAGGAATTCCGTCTACAACAAATCATCTACAACCTGAGATCATTAAAGAAGTCTCTACAACAATAGAAAGAAGAAAAAAGTAAATATTATAATCGGAAAACAAAGAAATTGCTAGATTTAGACGTGGATCAGTCAGTTGCAGTACTGCTTAATTCAGACAAAAATCGTCTATGGCATAAAGGAACCATTCAAAAAAATTGAATGTCAGGAATTACATTGTGGAAGCTAATAACCAAAATTATAGGCGTAACATTGTGCACTTAAAGCCATTTCACAGGCAGTCATCGTCAGACACACATTTGATAAACAATAAATCCATGAAGTCATCAGTATCTATCAATAACAGCAATACCTTGAAAGAAAAAGAAAAAACAATGTCTACCTCCAATTTTACTAATTCAGAGAGTCGACAGACTTCAACCTCAAGACCTTCAAGAAACGTTTCTTTGCCTACCAAATTTATTGATTTGTCTTTTGTACAAATAATTGAAAGCTAATTGTTAATTGAGTTGTATTACGCTGTTTTATTTCATTTTTAAACTAGTGTTGCTACAGAAAGGCACAGATTTTCCCGAATTAGTTTTCTATTTCCTTGGGTCTGGGCTAGCTATTCGGAATTGCCATAAACTCTTGCCAGCTGCCATCTAACTCCGCCCGAAGTACATTTTTTGCCATTTTCTTAATTTTTCGGTTTCCTAATGGTAGAACGGAAATATTTTTAGGATATTGAAGAACAGTAAAACCTCGTCCTAAATGGCCGTTTTCTTGAAAAATTTGTAGCCGTTTTTAAGAAAATGGCGTTTAAGCAATACTAAAAATGCAAAATTTGAAGGTTTTTTTTCACAGAAAAGTTTTGAGTTTTCGAAAACCTTCATTTGAAGTCATTTGAAGCATTTGTACTCACAAATATAATAATGTTTATAAATTATTGGTAATGCGCTTATTAAAGATGTGAGAGATCTTAAAAAAATAGTTGTGTAATTGTTGAAAAAAACAACAAACAAACAAAAAAGAAAATGCCTCTAAATAAACTTTACGTCATATTAAAGAGTGCATTTAGCACTATCCATTCGAAAAGTTTGAAGAAAAAATTTGGAGCCATTTATGAGAAAATGGCGTTTCAGCGTTTCTGCACGGAGAGAAATGTTTAGTTCATACAATTAATCACGAAGTAGATTCAACTAAACGTTAAAGTATATTTTCGTTTCAATGTGCTTAGTCACGTTCACGAAACTGTTATTTAGTTAAACACACTAATGCATTTATAGTAATATTCACTAAACAGGTCGTACCCCGCGACGAATGGCATCCAGTAGAGAAACTAAACGAATCGTTGCGTTGACTAATACATAGAGCAATATTTACTAGACACATTGCAGTGAAAATAACTAAACGAAACGTGAAAGGGAATTCTTTCTTTCTACTCTTTCAGGCAGGTGCAACTGAGGTGCCGGAGCGGTCACTCATTCTGGGGTTCCGGACCGACCCCTGGAACTTCCTTAATCCCGATTACCTGACAGCCCCTAGCCAAGCAGAGTAGTTACGGACGCATGCTGCCGGTTTTAGGCTATCGACGGTATTTCTACTATTAATTTAGAAAATAGCATAATTATTGAAAACCAATCAAATACTAAACACGCCATTTATATAGCCTATAATTCGATATACAGCGTTGAATTCTCCCTCTTCAGACGGGCTCTATAACCATTCGAATGGGTCAGGTTGCTGAGCACTGCTTAGTAAACAGTGTTTAATAAGTGTGACTACATAAAACGTAAATCTCACCAAATGATTTTATCTCCAAGCAGGGGCGACTCGTCCTAAGGGGCCACAGGGGCCGGGCCAAGCCAATATTTAATAAAGCACAAAAATGTTTATTTATCTTTACAGCAATATCTTTGTGATAATTGTAGTACTTAATTGGAATTCTTTATTCGTGAAGATCGACAATTCGTTCCCAGAACTCATTCCAAGTCCCAATTACCAAGAATTGAGGGTCATAGTTACTTGCCGCATTCAGATAGCGTTAGTAGAGCCGTTGGCCACGGTAGAGCTCAAGGGGCCCGGCTTGCATTGGCCCCAAAGCGGTAACCCCACTCCGTTTACAAAGTCAGCGCCCTTTCGTACTGGGCGCGACCACTGCTTGCTAATTTTAGCAGTACTAGGGGCCTGCACCAGCGGGCCCTTCTCAGAGAAACAGCAGTCTGAGCGCGTCGCTTTCAAAGTGCACGTGAAGTTCTGCGCGCTGTAAAATGAACTCAGTTGATTCATTACACTGTTTTCCGTTTTCTTCACTGAGACTTGAAAAAAAAATTATATTAAATGGTTAGGAGCACATCAACCGAGTGACATATCATTTACACAAGTTGGTGGAAAGAAAAAACGAGCATTCTGTATTTCGAGATTTCAGAAAAAAATCATGGTTGACTGTGAGTGAAGAAAAACAAAGCCAATTTTGCTTTTATTGTTTATTATTTGGTGAGGGATTGTGGGCGACAGTAGGCTGTTAAGGATCTGAAACATTTGAGCGAAAGGATAAAGAAACACGAAGAAAGTGCATTGCATTTAGAAAATGCTTGCAAATTTAAAACATTTGGAATCGTGAACATTGTTGTACAGATTGATTCGGCGATCAAAATTTCAATCTAGAAACATAATGAACAAGTCGAAAACACAGATACATTTTAGGTAGAATGACTGAGTGTTTAGTAAAATACCATGGCACTCACATGGTATTTGGCACTCACATTGGCCCTCACATGGTTCATGAACCAGCATTGAGAGGGCATGATGAATCTGAAGATTCAAAAGACCGTGGCAATTTTTTAGACTTATCGTTACCCGGCAATCTGGATAGTGTTAGATGATCATTTAAACAATTCTTCTATTTATAAATATAACTCACCCATGACAAAGAACGAGCGGCAAAATTGTATGTATGAAGTGTATTTGGAGGAAGTGAAGAAAGACAGATGTAGCTGATTTTATTTCTCTGCAAGCCGATTAAACAACTGACATAAGTCGAAGTCAATTTGCCTTAATTTTACGATATGTTCCCCTTTCGAACTCTCATCATTCCGAAAGATAAGCTATGGCATTAACGTAATTTTTCGTAAAAATCTTTTGTTTCCATTGGCATACCAATATTTGGTTAAATGCCTTAATAAAAATTCCTACTTCTGTTTTTTGTGGAAAACTTATAGATTTAAAGGTTTAATTATATATTAATAAGTAATATTAATTAAACGTTTGGTTTAATGACGATTCTTTAATTAAATAAGTTATTGATTCTGAGATGATATTCGTGCTATTACTTCGGCCCCACCAGGAAAAATGTCACGAGCCGCCACTGACAATTCTCTTTGTTCATTTACTTAAGCTTATGAATTGTCTGATTTACTAAACGCAACCTATCATGTTTTTCCTTCAGTGTGAAAATGCGGAATTTTGAGCTACTTTTCACAGAAAACTATTCAATTTTCGAGAAACTTTATTTTACATTATTTAAAGCACATGTACTCATTAATATAATAATGTGAACAAATCGCCGCTAATATAAATATTAACGACGTGAGAGACAAATGAAAAAACTACATTTTTGCAATTAAAAAAAAGAATAGAGGAATATGGCGTTAATGTCATCTCACAGAGCCATTTAGCACTATCCCTACAAAATGTTTAACAGGTTGAACGCCATGAGGGTCAAAAGTGGTACTCAACAGATCTGGTTTCGTAACGTGTGAGGGTCGTATGTGACCCTCATTGACTTTTTGTTTTTGCCATGAATGTTATCTCTTGCATCCGTTGCATCCTTTTGCAATACTTTGTGAATTTTAGTTCTTCAGTAAACGTAGACATCGAAACATATAAGCAAGATTTTTCGTTCTTGAATGCCAGATGTTGGTTTAGCCGTGATCGCTAAGTCATTGTACATTCCTGGCCAGAGTGTACACATGGTTTGCGTCGGTTCGAATCTTCATCTAAAACCGTGCTTAGCTGCTATAAATCTGTGGTTAAGTCGGAGGCCGATGTAAAACAAACGGTGGTTGGTCTGCATCGAAGTTGACGGGGTTTACCACCATTAAAAGTGTATTCAATTGTATTCTTACGAGAAATCTAAAGAAAAAATTGGAGCCGTTTTTGAGAAAATTATGAAAGTGTCTGGGGAGCTTCATGTAAAGTACCCCCAAATTTTGAAGAATGATTTTTCAAAATCTCGAAGCTTCGACTCGAGCCAGATCGACAGGGGTTTCTTCAATTTGAAAACAGTCCTACGTATGGTTTAGGCGCTAATAGTGTTCACGGACGGACGTTTTGCTTTCAATTGTTTTTTCGCTATCAAGGACCCTCAAAACAGGGATTCTGACTACACCACGTGTTAGGTTTTTTTTCTTCTTAATTTAGTAATTTGATTAATCCACTTTTTTGTAATCAGAGCCCGGCAATGAATTTTTTTCCGCCGAGAAAAATACGATCAGTACAAGAGAAGTTTTGTAATACTTAAATTTAGCCGTTTGTAAAACTGAATTTCTTGCGAGGTTTAGTTCCCAAGAGTGCCTAAGAATAGATTTTTTAGAACTCTGGATAACCACGTAAAAAGTTTAGCTTTGTTTCATTACTTAATAATGGCCTACCCAAGCTAGGCAGTTCCAGTATTCTCAAAACATTTTCATAAATTGTAGACTGCATTACATGCTGGTTGAACAGATTTGAAATGTTTATTCTACTTTGTAATTATTAAATTATAGCCTCCCCCCTTTCTTTCAAGTTTTTAAAGCAAAACCCTTTTTTCAGTTGTAAATATTTTCACAAGTGTCAATAAACATTGACAAATGAACTTTAGCTGTTTCATTGAATAAAACTGCACTCATGTTTCTGTAAGAAACTTGCGAATACACATGAAAGCCGCTTTATTTAAAATTGATGGGAAAATCACATCCAATGTTATCGTAATGTTACTTTATGGATAGTGATTTGTGGGTCACTGTGTGTTGTATATATCTGTATGATTTTTCTGGGCAATTCTCAGAACTTAATACATTTTATTTATAGTTTGGTTAACTATCTCTGAGCATTCTATTTTAAATTATTTTTAATGAATACTAGAAGAAACTTTGTTTCTTGAGTTGGACCAATATTTTCCTCATTATACAGTGTGCCAGAGAGTTTCTTCGCAGTGGAACCAGTGGCTGGCAAGTGTGCTAGTAATAGTAATTATGTTGGTAGCACAAATTGCAGCTTAAAAAATGAAAATGTAAATTGCATACTCCCCAGAATCGTAACAGATGCTGGAAGTGTTGACCCCTTTACTTGTTTCCCAGTAGTTGGGTAATCAGGTTGCTATGAACATAAATGCAGTTGTTATGAATCTAGTTTTGAAAGAAAAATTGCATGACATGTCGAATCACATGTTCTTAGAGGTCAAGAAAGAGTTCTGACAAATATTCTTTATTGAGAGCTTGCTAATATTTCATGCATGAATGAGAAGTTGGCAGTGTCAATACTAATTTTTTGGAAACTATGTTGTGAACCTTTACCACTTTTCTTCATATTTTCACATTTTGTAAAAAAATAGATAATCTAAAAATACAATTTTGATGGTGGACTCTAGTGGGAAAACATATGCTTTTCCACAACTTTCATATCCCAAATAGACTAGAACAGAATAGACTTTTTTGAATCGGGGATAGTTTTTAATACCTCTGAATACCAGTTTTGAGCCCTAATAACTTAAATTTATTTGATTAGTTTACTTGAATTCACTTACATATTAGTTGGAATTATTCAGAAAATATAAAATTACATTTCCTAAAGAAAATTGTTGAACATTTGTGTTTGGAATTCTTCAAACGGAAAAGGTTACTCCTCTAAAAACTGCTGAGTTTGTTGATTATATTTCTTTTATTTTATTTATATATATATATATATATATATATATATATATATATATTCAGTGGTGGGAATGTCATTAGAGAAGTGTGCTGGAAGAAGTTTTTGAGTGAAATGATTTGACTGTATGTGATGGTTTCTAAATGTGTTTAGGCAAGGACATCTGGGGAGTGTGACACTTCTAATGCAATATGGTGCAGATCCATCAATACGAGATGCAGAAGGCTGTTCTTGCATCCATCATGCTGCACAATTTGGTCATACTGCCATTGTTGCTTATTTTGTGGCAAAAGGAGTCAATGTGAACATGCAAGATAGAAATGGTATGACCCCTCTAATGTGCAGTGCATACAAAGTTACAAGGTAATTTACTGTAGTTTTCCTATTTGCCAAATTGTTCATTTGTTATAAATATTTGTGATGTGGGTGGAATGTACTTTTTGGTGTTTTGGATCCTTAAAACATATTTCTATTAAGATCTCAAAATTATATTTGTGTTGATTGTATCATACAACTTTCTCTTTACTGTGTCCTATAAAAGAGTAAAATTACTTAAATAATGAAGTTTATGCACAAACCATACTAACTTATTCTTAACACAACAGTGAGAAAGGAATTTGGGTCATCTATTTCATTCATGAACTCCATTAAATCTTTCTTCACCTGGGAATTTGTACCACCCAGAGCTTTCTGTCCAGTACCGGTACTATATTTCTAACATGCTTGAATATCATTCAAATGCCTTGGCTAGATTTCAATTAAATGTAACATTGTAATATTCACAGATATACAAGTTTCAGTATCAGTTTATACAGATCCCAATGTTTAGGGCATGTGACTTAATTTATGTGGAAAATTTGAAGAAGTAGTGGATGTTCTTAGGAAATATCAGAAGTGAGGTTACGGGATTCTTGTACAAAATTCTAAAGATTGAATGCCCAGTGGTAGTTTTGTAAAATGAAATAAGGTTGTTTTCTCAAACAAATAACCAGGCAAACATCTGGCTGAATGGACATACAATTTTGAAGAAATAAAAATACTAGGGACCTTTGAAATGTACTACCGAAGAACATTTACGTGATTAATTACATTCTCAAGTTTTGGGATACAATGTAGAATGTTATGAACAGGGAACATATTTATATGGACTAAAACTATATGAAATATGTAAGGAGTTATTTTTAAAATATAAAGTTAAAAATGGACTTACAATGATAAAAAATTACTATGGTAAAATAATATTTTATTCTCAGTTCATAAACATTCACCTTTAAATTCTGAAAAGTAATTTCTAATTTTACACTGGCTGATTTTGCCACTTTCTCCATTTTACACTAGGTTAGTGGAGATATTATTGGAACTGAACAAACGCATAGTATCGTCTCCTATATTATTTCAGTAGTTTACCTTCCCTTTGTCCCTCTCACATGGAACCAATCTTTATAAATGAGGTTGCTAAAGAAAAAGAATTTCAAGGAGATGTGACGAATCGCACTTTGGCTTTAAAAATATGATGGATTTGTTTAAAAAACTCATCTAAACATTCATGTAATGCAACCCGCAACGGGTGTCAGGATTTTTTAATCTTGAGTAACTCCAAAATGACACATTCTATTTCATTCTGTGCCTTAAAAACTAAAATTTTTAAGCCAAAGGCCTCAAAGAAATGTTCCTTACACCATAATCTACAGGATAATCTCTTCTTGACCATTCTATTAGATTTTTCTGGTTCAACACTTCTCGATTCAATCCCACCTGTTCAGAGCCTGTAGAATCTGCAGCTGAATGTGAAATTACTAATTACTTGATATTCTATGTGATTGAATTACACAGGTATACCTCTTTGCTCGATAATAAAGTTAAATAAGAATAGTTTGTATTGACAAGGGTGTATTATGCTATAACTTACAAGGTGACATATAGAACAATGACTGAGGATAAGTATGTCTTGAAGAAAAATATGTATTACAGGCTTAATATGGAAATGGAAAAATAAGGAAAAGGGAGGGGCATGTGAGAATTCTCACACGAATACACTAGTTCTGACTATATCATAACAGACAATGAGGAGCTGAACAAGTTGAGTTCTGTCCAAATCTCTGTGACATCATGTTTGCAGATTTCCAGGTAGCAGTCTCAGAGGAAAGGAGAATGGGTAATGTGGATACTGAAACGAGGTGTGTTTCCCACAGACCATCGAGTCTCAGGGTCATCTGTCAAACAAATTCAATAGTTCATTGTCTCTTTGTGCCTCCCTTCACCATGCGTGACACTCAGACCCCTCAGACAGGGCCTCAGGGCCGGGGAGGGATCTATTCTTCACATTAATGAAAATATGAGCAGTTTCTGAACTGGCTTTCCCATTGTCAATTCTCCCTAATATTCAGAAAAAACTTTAATGATTAAGTAATTTTTGAGATCTTTTTATTGAGATGCATTTTTAATATTTAATGGAATTTCACTGTTAAGCTTAATACGCTATATGGACTAATTTTAGAAGAAATATAGAATATTTATGGACTTTTATTCAAATATGTTCGAAAACCCAAAATATGGAAAATATAAGTAGCATTTTTCAACTCTACACATTGTGAAACTTAAAGATAATGTATATTAGTGTCAATATTAACTTATGTAGTAAATACGTATTTGCATAGAAATCCATTCTCTGGTTATGAACATATTACTTTGAAATTGTTTCAAAAGGCTTATTAAATTGTTTAGCCCGGTTCACTGTGGAAAAATGATTTTTATCTTTAGTGAATCTGTTGTTTAAAAAAATATATTTTAGACAGTTTGGAACAAGTAATATTAATTTGAGAAGTATTTTGACTGTCTTTTAAAAGTATATATTTGTTTGAAGATAGCCATTATTGCAGCATTGATTTTTTTTTAAATAATTAACAATTTCATAGATATTTTACATGCTTGGAGAACTTTTAATTATACATTTCTTCTTTTCAATCATTTTAACTTGAAAATTGGTGTACTTATGTTTGAGTGTAGCCAAATGTGAATACATTGTTAAGTTTAAAAATACACCAGTGTGTTCTGCATAATTCCTTTACCATTTTAGCAATCAATAATACCTTTACCATTTTGGCCTCAGAAGCACAGATCCCCAAAGAAAGTTGTTTTTGTAGTTCTCCAATTTTGTCCTGCCTGTATGTCACCATAACTTGTGTGCATTTTCAAGGCACAAAGCACTGTCATAGATTTGGAACGTCATTAGCGTCATTTGCCAACAGCAAATGCTGGCAGACTTTGGTGCAGGTGGCCTAAGGTTGGGCATGTTTCCAGTGTTGCACTCAATACAGGCTATACAAAACTATTACACACCCCAATTCAGAAATTTTTATTTTTCGTTTATATAATCAAAAGATTTTGTTTCCGGAAATACTTAGTAGGATCGTTGGTGCATCGCCTCCCTTTTAGAACACTTGGGCAATATATATGAAAAGAATTCATCAAGAAATTATCATCCAATTACAGATTGTTTCTCAGCAACACAACATACGAAATGTTTGATAAATGAGATTGTGGTGTTTATTTCCCGCATGATATTCCATACTGTGTGCACATGCGTGCACTTGAGAGAGGGGGTACAATCACAAGAGAGAGAAAGAACGAATGAGGGAGGGAGAGAGAGAGAGAGAGAGATGAAAAGAACAAAGGAGAGAGAATGAGGAAGAATATGTGAGAGAACGAACAAGAATGTGTGAGAGAAAGAACAAACGAGGGAGTGTATGAGGGAGAGAACAAATGAGAGAGTGTGTGACAAAGAGAAAGAACAAGTGAACGAGAGTGAGTGAGAGAGAGGGGAGGAATGAGTGAACAAGAGTGTGTGAGAGAGAGAAAAACGAACAAACAAGAAAGGGAGAGAGAGAACGAGAGGGAGAACTCCTGATACTCCTATTAATGAAGATAAGGGGAAGTGAAAGAAATTTTGACTGCCATAATAACTCGCATCCTACTCAATACCAGGAGAAGAGTTAATTAAAGTCAGTTGTGAAATTTGTGCAAGGATTTCAATATTTCTCTAAAAAAATTAGGCATCGTATGTTTAATGTGAATAAAAAATGATGCACTCTAACAAGGTTCTTAAATGAATGTAATTGTATTGTAAATAATTATATTTTGGATATAATTGATAGATTGTTTATGTTGATCTAATGAGCTACCTGCATTTGTTGCTCTCAGATACTCAATATTTTTATTTTCATTGTTCTTATTTGTAATAATAATAATTATTATTATTATTATCATTAATATTATTATTTAATATTTTCAGTTTGGATCCTACTCGACTATTACTGACTTTTGGTGCCTGTACTTCAATACAAGATAAACTTCATGGAAATACTGCTCTTCATTGGGCTATATTAGCACAAAATCATACCTCAATATCAACACTCATTAGTCATGGAGCAAGTCTTGATATTGCAAACATGCAGGTATGATGTTCAAATTGCTTTGGTAGATTGTTTTAGATTTGAAGCATGGACAAATATTTCGTAATCTTTCTTTCACCTGTAGTCTGTAGCCACCTGTCCATACAGTCATTGCCAGATAATCATTATAAAAAGATCATAAATTTAAAAATGAAAGTACATCAAAGTTAATTTTTGGAGTTTAGTCATTGTTTATTGGCTCTTGCCCTGCTGTTTACTCTGGTGTCTGTCATATCTTTACAATCTCTTACCAGACCTTTTGAGTTCTATGTACTAGCTCATCAAAATTGGTTTCTGTAATCTATTTATTTTCCTCTATTTTAAGCAAAGCCCTACCTCTTGCCAAGTGGACATGCTGCTAAAGAGATTGTGTGAAGAAGATGAAGAGGGGCTAATAATTTTAATTATTACCTGTGATTTGCCTGTAGGTGATTGAAGTAGTATAATATTGTATTATAACTTCCTTTACCTTCTCTTATGTAGGGTGAAACACCATGCAGTATGCTTTTGACTCACAAAAATTCTTCTTGGATTGGAAAGAAAGTATTAGAAAAGCTGCAGGAACATTCAAACTTGAAAAGGCGTAACGTATGCCATCGATTTACCAAAGACAAGGTATTGTGGAAAATATTAATTCTACTCCCATGTCATTTATTAAAGGGCATTATTAACTAAACTTAAATGTTCTTTCCAGCGCTTAAAATTTTGGTGTATGGTGACTACCCCATTTCTTGCATTTTATATTATTGGAATAATTCTGCAATCAAATCAACAGTATTTAGTTAAGTTGGGGATGTTAGTTGGTTGTTACATTGTACTACACTTTGCTGGTCAGGTGTTATTTGATGATCGCCTAATGAACTTATTACCAATGTCCATATACTTAGCTACTAAGGTAAACTTTTATATCATTTTATTGGGAATTTTGGCAATCACTTTCTTTAAGAATTGAATGTAAAGTAATAAAAATTGAGTGAAGTAATTAAATATTTTAATTAGATTTATTGTAAAATTGTCTTTTTTTCTTCGAAGTTCTGGATGTATGTCACATGGTTTGTATGGATTGCTCCAAGTGTTGACTTGTGGCTCTCAGCTTTGTTCATTGGCTGCTCATTGATACTTTGGTATAATTTTGTGCGAGCTTGGAGAGGAGATCCTGGAGTTCTCAGTAGTAACCAAGAACAGAAATATAGGGTGAGAAAAAAGTTGCAGTTAAGACTTGCAACTTCAATTTTTGTTTTAATTATTATTTTAAAGATCTGGGGATAATGGAATATAGGAAAGTTTACATTTGTATTCACCTTTGTTTTGTACTTCTAGACAATTATCGAACTTGCGGAGCGGGGAGGTTTTGAACCTCAGGGCTTCTGCAGTACGTGTTTAGTTCGAAGGCCAGTAAGATCTAAACATTGCTCGATATGCAATCGATGTATAGCTCGTTTTGACCATCACTGCCCTTGGGTTGGTAATTGTATCGGTAAGTATTTTATGATTTTTAAATATTTGGGGTTTCAAAACCTCTTGTGAATCCCCTTTGATGTTTTGTGATAGTAAAGAGTTGTAGATATATTCTACTATTTTCATTACACAAGGGCAGTTTTCTTAAGAAAAAAATCAGAGGTATTATCTATTCCTGTTGATGGTTTGTTTAATAATACTCTTACTTGGAGAATTTCATCTTCTGTAATTTGAAATAAGAAAATGCTGGAAACCGTTGGGTGTTGTTGTGAAATCTGTCTAAACGAGAACATGTACAAGCTGGAAATTTGCCCTAACTGGAAAATTCTTCCACCCCATGAAGTTAAATGACATTTTACACAGCATAAAACGGAACCTCCCCAACACGAAAATAGAATGTTTTTTCAAGTCCTGCAGGGGAAAAAAATCTTTATAAAACGTAATTCCTGTGAATTTAGTGTTATTAGCAAAAGCACGAGATGTTCTTAATGAATGAAAGCATCTGCAAGCTTTTTTTATATTTATCTCTCTTTGACACGTGATTTAGTCGTGGCAGCTGGATGTGGAAGGAGAGGGACTTCAGCTGTCAGCATAGAATTCAACCTTGGGGTCGCGTATCTCTCAAGGTGTAGGCCATAGGGGAATTCCCTCTCTCCCAATTGAGCATGGAAAGGTGCATGGGAGAGGCTTCTTTTCATGTGTCTCCCTTCCCCACGTTGAAAATCATAACCCTCCGACCAGATACGCATTACTCAAGGCCATGTGAGGTTATCAGAAAGTCATAGTACTGGGTTGTGATGTATTGTGCATCAAAAGAGTCAGCAAGCTGTCTGAACAAAGCCAGTATGGTGTGTATTTTTCGACTCAGAAGCTTTCAATGAAGTGTGTCTGAGACCAGCCCTGAGGAAAACCACAATAAGATGGTCGAAAAGTCGGCAACACAACCTTCGAAGTGGCGTCACCCAGACAGCCAAGATTATTCTCATTTATTGGCAATTTCCTCCATAAACACATTGTATGTTAATGTATTTTGATAATTATAATTAAAGACCGGATTCTCATGTTACTGCATTTTTTGTTTGCTAACTTGAAATTGGATGAAACTGACAAAATTTGAATCATGAAATGGATGTCAATTTAGTACTTATTTTATTTTGCACAAAATTGCATGTTTTGGGGGTTACTGCATGATATTGCACATTTTAGGTAATGCTGCCTGAAAATTGCACATTTTGGGATTTTACTAGATGAATTTGCAAGATTCATTGTTTTATTTTATAAAAGATAATTTTGATATTATCAACTTGTTTTAATTAATCTTTTTTCTTCTTCTTTTTTTTTCCCCTCCTTTCTTTCTTTCTTTCTTCATTTAAGAAAAAGTTTTTATGACACTACCCAGTAGTGCATTCGCATGGTCTGTGAAACCCAAATACCATATAATATGTATCAATTACGCTTTTTGTGACCCTATGAACTGAGCGACTATACCTTACATGATGCCTATTGTCTAATTAAAATTTCTGAGTTATTGCAGCAGAGTTATGCAGTATTACCACAAAGTAGTTCTACAGCCCTTTGTTGTGGACGCTCAGCCAATGCTATGAGCGGGATCTGTCTTCCCAATTGGATCATGTATCTGTTTTGTCAGTCTTCTCTGAACTTACTGACACGAGAGTGCATGCGCGAGTCTCATTTGACCTTACATTTGGACGCAAAGCTTAATGGCAAGCACACTAGGTTTCAAATTCATTTAATTTCTTGGAACAGATAATGCCATGCAAGACAGGAGAAAAAATGAATGCAGGTTTTGACCGCTTTTAGCTTTTTGCACAATGTGCGCTGCACACATAAGTGAGAGTGAGCCTTGGTCCACAGACAGTGTAAATGTAGAACGAAATTTTTCATCTCTGAAACCCACATTAATTGATAAAAAATTTAGTATTTTCTCAGAAAATTATTTGGAAATATACACATTAACCAGAAGAATAGTTGCAAATAGAGCAGGAACAGGATGTTTATCCACCCCTATCAAATATAAATTGTAATGGAAACAATTCATTTCTTCTGCAACTTAATTATTTTTGATATCTGAAGGTATTTATTTGTAGTGTATTTTGTAAATACTTCTTTGTACTATTTTTATGCTAATTTAATTTTGTGGGTGAATAATATTTAAAATGTCAAATATGATTTGTTTCAACAATAAAACTTAATTATAATAAAAACACTTGAATCATAATATTTCATTCACCTTAAATATCACATCCAAAACAAAATAAGTTGATAAGTAGGTTAACAGGAGTATTTAGGTTGCAAAGTCTTTTTGATCATTTATTGCATTTTGCGCATTTTGGTGCACGAAAATCTAGTCTTTAATTACAATAAAGTCATGTAACTTACTACTTTCAGAGCAGAAACGTCAGTATCAAAGTGTTGTAAAATAGACAACATTGCATAAAACAGGAACCTCCCTTTACTGGAATTTTTTTGTGGCCTGATCGATTCCGGCATAGACAGATTTTACTGTATAATGTATTTAATAGTGCATTAGTTGAGTATAGTGCAAAGTTTTTTACAAGCTCTATTCAGGGCTTATATGTAACTTGAGCTGACCAGCAATATTGCAAATGTTAATCTCTTACACAGTGCCTGAAAACATTTGTGTTACCTCAACAATCTTTGACTTATGTGTCAAAACACATTAGTTCTTTAACAACTCTTTTAGTAGATTAAAGGTATATTTCTTACATAAAGGAAACAAAATGTTCCAGATGATGTAAGATTCTGAAAAGCACAAAAACAAAAGTGTGCCATTGTGTAAACTAGTGTTGCTATAAAATGGCACAGACTTTATTGTATTAGTTTTCTATTACCTTTGGTCTGAGCTAGCTATTTGGACTTGCCACAATCTCTTGCCAGCTGCCATTTGGTGCCGCCTATTGTACATTTTCTCAAATTTTCAGTTTCCTAATTGTAGAATGGAAATATTATTTTAAGAATACTAAAGAACAGTAAAACCTTGTCCTAAATGGCCATTTTCTTTGAAAAATTTGGAGCTGTTTTTAAGAAAATGGCATTTAAGCACTCCTATAAGTATGAAATTCGAAGCATTTTAACTCACAAATACAATAGTGTTTACAAATTGCTGGAAATGAGCATATTGGTGTGAGGGATACAATACAAAAAATACTCGAACATGAACTTTACGTCATATTAAAGTGCAATTGGCACTACCCCTTCAAAGAGTTTGAAGAAAAAATTCAGAGCCATTTATGAAAAAATGGCGTTTGAGCATTTTGGAAAATACGGAATTATGAGCTAGATTTCACAGAAAACGGTTGAGTTTTTGAGAAACTTTGTCTGACATTATTTAAAGCACATGTATTCACAAATATAATAATGTGAATAAATCATCACTAATGTAAATACTAACAACATGAGAGACAAGTAAAAAAAATTAAATTTTTGTAATTTTTGAAAAAACAAAAGGATAGAGCTATATGGCGTTAATGTTATCTCATAGGGTACATTTAGCACTATCCCTAACAAACGTTTAAAGAAAAAATTTGGAGCCATTTTTGAGAAAAGTTTGAAAATGTCCCGAAGGTTCATGTACCCCCAAAGTTTGAAGAAAGTTTTTCAAAATCGCACCTCCTCGAGTGCTGCCAGATCAACTGGGGATTATCCATTTTGGAAGAAATCATACTTATGGTTTTGGCACTAGTATTGTTCACAGACTGACAGACAGGCAGTCTGATGTTTTGGAAAGAAAAAAAGAAAAAGAAAAAAACTTTTGTGGTATCAGGGGACCCCAAAACACGTATTGCTGTTGAAATCTCGAAATTGATTTTCTACAGCATTACATAACTTTCCCTTTACTATGTATATTACTCTGTATATATGTATGTATATGGGAAAGTAAAAATGGTTGTGGAACATTTTGCAGCTTCTTAGGAACTGCATGGTGTTTGTTGG
Source organism: Acheta domesticus (assembly GCA_031308135.1). Lineage (NCBI taxonomy): Eukaryota > Metazoa > Arthropoda > Insecta > Orthoptera > Gryllidae > Acheta > Acheta domesticus. Next base: position 134,064,490 of record JAHLJT010009355.1, read on the forward strand.
TGAGAATTAGATATAGATGATGTGCTAAACAGATTTTCATTTTGGTGTACAATTTGTTATGCCTGTGTGTGATTTCAATTTAATTTGCAGGGGCAAAAAATCATCGTTTTTTTATTGGTTATCTTATTATGCTATTGGTGATGTGTGTGTTTGTGGTATATGGATGCTCAAAGTTTTGGCATATCATGTGTGATCTCCCAACTGGATTTTGGGAAGGTTAGTTTTTTCCACAAGTTTTAGTAGATAGTTACTAGCAACGAACAAGCATGACATTGTTCGTTAAAACATTGAGAGAAATGTGTATTAAAAGTCTGTAAACAATATGAAAAGCAGTATGTGTAACTAAATTTTGTTTGACAGATATAGTCACCATTGCAAAATGTGACGCATGGGTTGCCTGGGTGGCTGCAAATGGTGTTCTGCATTCAGTATGGGTTGCTACTTTGTTTTGTTGCCAGATGTATCAGGTAATGGAATTTTATATTGTTGAACATTTTAGTGTGCTGGTAAAATTAACATATAGAAAATTATTTGTTATTTTGAACTTCATATAAACATTCTCTATATGAACTTACGCTTAATATTTGACTTGAGTGATAAATTGACAGTGGTTTCGTTGAAAAAATCCAACATGATTTTTGTCTTGTTATTTCGCTTGGCCCTTTTGTTGTTGAATTTTGGTCTCGATTAATTTATCCTTTTGTAAGCAAAGAATTTTGTATTTCCAGATTACTTGCCTTGGTATGACGACCAATGAAAGAATGAATAGTGGTCGTTACAAACATTTTCATACAACTGGACGGATGGGTACTGCAGAAATGCGAAGTCCTTTCCATCGAGGCTGCTGCCAAAATCTAATAGATTTTGCTCAGATTCGTTGCTTTGGTTTACTGAAACCAGATGACACAGATTGGATGACGCGATATGATGTCAAGCAACCAGTTGAACAAGTTCCTTTGCTATCATCAAAGGAAAATTATCAATATGTGTAAACCTTCATTCTGGAACATTTTGATTTGTTTCAGAAAATATATTTTTAAATATCTAAAATTCATTGTGAGCTCTTCATCTCTCTCTCAACCTCTATTATCATCTCACCTTTATTGATCGTATGTAGGTGTTGTGCATATGTAATAACATGGTTTATTGGTGTATATGAAATATCATTACCATTGTGTATCCAAGTAGTGTCTTATTCTTATAGCCTATTGTTAAATGACATTTTCAAGTACTACTTTACTCAATGCTTCACCCTGTGTGCAAAAAGTTTGCTCTGAACAGAATTTTTGGAGAAAGTTCATTGCCTTGAAATTTGTATTCTTATTCAGCATAAGTAATTGTAATATTAAAGTATTTGCAATATTGCTATTGTAGAGGGATATGGTTGTGGACAAGGCATGATATTAATATATTATAACCTGATAAGCACATTTTTCTTTCAAATAACTTGTACATGTGTATGTATATTTTGTATTTCTTTACACCTTGTAAGCATATTATAGTTGCAAGAAACAAAAAACATGACAAAATGAATGAATTCAGTCAACTTATAATCTTTGCACATAACAGAGCTACAAATTAATTTTTAATATTGTATTTATGCAATGAGAAGAGGTTTGAATGGCTGATAAACAGTTATCAGGGAATGCTCAGTTCTTATAAATTCATCCTCTTAATTTTTGTCAGTTGAATCCAGTGTCATTTCGTTTTTAATTAGGTTCAGGTAATATTGGAGTTTGTGCAAAAAATGCATTCAGTAAAATAAGATAAGTTCACTGTATTACTTATCAAATTATTTAAAAGGCAATTGTAAAAAGATTATTTTTTACATCTGAACCAACCCTTTTTAAAGATCTGTAATAACTTGCTATCACAAATTTGGCATGTTATGTTTTAAATTTCTTGATCAGTGGATGCAATAATGTAAATCATTAGTTACAATTCTCATTGTTGCCTGCAATACATTAATTCTGCTTGAGGTCTAAAAGGCTAAAATATTGAACGAAATAATGTATTGGTAACTAAATGAAGTTTTCTCCATGTCCTCAAAGATGATTTGCTTTCACATCTTCGTTGATATAACCTGATATAGAATGTCAGATGTATCTCATTGTGTGCATTCTGTCTTTTAAGCAATCTAAAGACAATGTAAATGTTATAAGACTCACAAGCAATGAAATCAGTAGTGTATAAGAAAAAGTTTGGTCTCTTGTAGGTGTCTTGCAAGACGATTTTAATGGTTTGAGTTATTTTCACTGCTATTAGGTGCTGAAATATTTATATAGTATATCACATAAGGGTTATAGAATGACAGAATCTACCCTTAATATTTCTCCTTTTCTCCAAAGTGCTCTCCTTCATATCAGTCGAAACGTTTTATCTTCCAAAGCCATTATCTTAATACATACTTTGCCTCTCAATAATACGTAATGATTAATCCATTGGTCTAATAATAAATTGTTTTTAAAATGCTTGTGGAAACATTCCCTCCCCAGTATCTCGCCATGTGGCTTATCATTAATGGGAACTTCGGAAATAATGTACTTACACTATATTTATATATAAATACAATATTTGCTATTCTCCAAAACTAGATTGAGAAATCATAGTATTCTAGGTATTGATTCCAGGTCTGATTTGTACAATGTAAATAAGAGTTGCCAGTTTTACAAGAGGGAAGTGATGCTGGATTCTTCATGTCTATAAATTTTTGTAACTTATTTGACGATTAAACCTCATTTTTCGTGACACAACGAATAACTCAAGATAAAAATTGAAAGTAAGACAGTATTAGGGAGTTATTTCTTTGTTCATTAAATTTGTGATTGTTTAGTAAACTGATCATTCTCCTGCAAAAATACACTTCAGATTACAATTAAAATTTTTTAACATTAATTCTGAGGTAATGACAACTTAATATAACAGATGTACGTGGAACCGCATTTTGTAAAGAAGATAAATTTAAGAATTAAAATATGTGTTCATTGATGATGAGGTACCTAATGTAGTCTGTATTGTATTTTGTTAAGATGTCATTTCTTACGAAAAATAAGAATAATACAATAGTTTATTTAAGTCTTCATTACATTAATTAACTATCTGTTTCATTGTAATTTCACTAGAGTTATTAGTAGACACAGTACATAAATGTGTACTATGTTAGAAGTCATAAAAAGAATGAAACTACGGAGTTGCAGGTGGTTGCATTTATGATCGACATTTTTGGTATTGTATGAAAATTGTGGCAGCAGCTCTGCACTGTGCCTTGTATATTTGGCTACAACTTGCTGTGTTGCCTTGCATGTCTAGTTTTCCTTACCCTTTACATTTATTAGTGCTGTTTGTTGGTGACTCAATTAATGGGATAAAACATGCTAACATTTCCACATCAGTATATCTTTGACTCGAGTAATGAAGCTAATAAATCATCTTATGAAAATAAGATGAGATACTGCTGGATTTTCGCAGTTATTCTCTACATTTGTGAATAAGATGAGACAAAATTCCTTCTGGTTCTGATTACCTAGGTCCATTATATAAATTTAGTGGATGGTTGCATATGTATTTAGGTATGTAACGTAAATTTCATATAATTATAAACCTTCTGTCTGATTATTCATGCTGTAACAATGAATTGAGATCATTTATGAACTTGAAGTTGAATTGACTATTAATTTATTCCAAAAGGTTGGTGTAAATAATAATAGTATGGCAAAATATGTTGCTCCCCTGTAATAATTAAATTAATTTTGACAAGTTATCAGCTTATTCACAGGAGTCAAAGAATATTGACCCATCAGTTTGTAAATTGGTTGTGTAAATGTATATTCTTCCCGTTTATAAGATAATTTTAATTGCCTTGTTAAGATTTAGTGTGATTGTTGTGAATATATTTCTCATGAGAGTGTAATTTGAAACTTATGTCAAAACTGCAAAGAGAATATCCAATGGCATATCTGAACTTACCTGTTTCTAGTCAAGAAATAACATGAGTTATTGAGTGAGCTGTCAAGGGAGTCAGATGTAGTTGGTGCAAGTTGTTATATTATTGATAATATAAGATCAGACATTGTTATTAAATAAATATAGTGGATCAAATTAGGCATGTAATGCAGTTTGGTCACAACATTTTAGAATGTTCTGGGAGATAATGTAATATGAATTACAGTATTCTAGCAAGTTAAATAATATTAATTAAATAACTTTTGGTGTCATTTTTAAAGTTGTATTCTAATCTATAGAGCATGCTTTTAACATCATTGTAACAAATGATGATTTGGAACATACAGTGTTAGAGAAAATAAATTGACTGGCAAATTTTTATTTTTTTACCAGACCAGATGTAGATTATTTGCTTGATACTATTAAGCCTAATGGTGACATTATTTGGATTGCAGATTTTAAAATTTGCCCAATCTTTGTAATTATTTTGATGTATTTGCATATTGATTTGATACTTTTTACAGGGGTATTTCTTTCAGTTATTCATCAAATATTTCAAAAACGTACATAAATTTCTTGACAGCAGATATCCAAGTTGCTAGCTTTTGTCTTAACTCTTTGACTTGCCTCATGACAGATAACTGTAAAAGAGATTTTTTTGCAAAACTAAGAATTTTGTAAAATCTGCCTCGGTTAAGAGCATGCAATAGTTTTCCAAATTATGACAATTATGCCAAATATGTATTTTCCAAGAAGTCAAGATAAATGTATTATATTTTATATTGTAAAGGACCCAGTAGATTTATTTTGCAAGGAATTGTGACTACATGTTTAAAAAACTGCAAATTCATATCTGACAATTGATTGTTACCACTTTCCTAAATAAAATATTTCTTGTATATTATGTGCCATACACTTAGTTTCTGTGTGTTTTAATTGAGCCAGGAGGAAAAACATCACTGCGAATGTGAGGAAGACATATTGGGATCATGACCTTCTTTTTTTAGGGCTTACAAGTAGGATTGTAGAAATTTTTAGTTTTTGAAATTGAGTATGAGTAAACATTTCTGAAGAGATGTTTTGAATGGAACTTTTAATTATTTAGAATAATTAGAAAAACCACCTTTACAAATGAAAATAATGTAAATGTATGTATACAAGCAGATTTGTTAATTAAAATAATGTTTTTTGAAATTTATTTTAATAAGTTGAATGTATGTAGTACTTTACATTGTCCATAAACTGTACATTTGACACATCATTCCATTAATTCATAGTTATTCCAGAGAGCAAATGCTTTATTTTCTATATTTATTTTTTCTTTTATGACTTTTTAATTTTTTTTCTTTCTCTTTGAATTGTTCAATGTGTAAATTCAGAATGTTGTATGTTTTATTAAAAATTACAATTTAACTAAAAATACTTTACTAACTTGTGTAGAGTAAAGTTGAAAAAACACGTTTGTGGCCCTGTTTCAAAACTGGATTGATATTATTATCAGTAAATGTTGAGCTGTATGATCAGCTGAATATTCAAATGGAACATTGTTAGTGATAAAAATGGCCACCAAAAACTTTTTTTTTTTTTAATTATAAATAAGAGTTACTAGTAATATACAATTTTGCTGGTAGTTTGACTTCCTTTCTGATGGACAATTGCAGAGAAATTCTCATCTTTGAATTTCATGACTCAAAAATCAATATTGTCTTTGAACACTTGTCTACTGACTAAATCAGTTTTTTAGGAAGCCTAATTTAGAAATCTGTAGCTATGTTTTCATTAAAGATAAGAAGTTGAGCTAAAATGTTTATGCCATATATTTATTCTAAATTTTTATTTCTAAATAATGTAATGGTTCTGATTTATGGATGTCCATCACAGATATAAACATCTGAATTGTCCGATATATAATTGTCCAACACAATAACATTATTTTATTTTTCAGAATTCATTTCAGAAACAGTCCAAAAATAAAACCTTGTTGAAAATGAATTTTCCCCAGTGTCATGATAGTCGGATTTGATTGAACAATGTTCCTAGAACAGTCTTACTGAACATGGAGAAAGAAAAACTTATTTTTCTATTTCGTTTGAGTTATGGGAAAATTTTAACATGTTCCAGCTATTTTCAGATTTACTACTGCGAAAGGATTAAAAAGTTTAAACTATTGGCCTTTGCTTTTATTTTTTAATGTTCTGTCTGGTTCAGCCTTTATTAATTTATTTGTAGGAAATAAAAGTGCTTGTTTCTCACTTTGAAGTTTTCTGAGTAATAAAAGTATTTGTAGTTAAGATTTGTGTAATGCAGTTACGATATTTTATCGTAGTTCTGTGTCTAAACTCAATTAAGAGGGATTGAAAAGTAAATACAGATGTAAATAATTGCTTTTCTTGCATTTCAATTTTATGTTAAAAATTTCATTTTGGATAATGGGTGGAGTTGGAGCCATGTGAGCCTATTTGTATTTCTTAAGTTCCTAGATATCTAATCTTTTGAATGTTCTTCCTCTTGGCACACAGGTTATGCTGGTATTTCAGTGTTATCTTAACACTATGAGAATTTTGTTTTTTTTTTAAATTAATATTTACCTAATGTTCATTGACTGCATTTAAAATTTTATGCTCTGTGTATTGATTTAGAAGGAGATGTAATGAATTCATATGCATACTTTATTTGCCTCATTATTTCATTAAAAATTTGCCTCTTGCAGGGACCATTTCTTTTGTATTGATTTATTGTGATTGATTCATTGAGGGTTTTTCAGTTCTAATCTTAAAAAATATTGGGTGTGTTTTCCTTTTGAGTAGATTTAAACCTTTTATTTCTTCTATGTTTTATTGCCAAAAGCAATGGGATTGTAAACTATTCTAATAATAGTGTTGAAATGCAATAAATATATAGACTTGAGTGATCATTTTAAAGAAACTGTCATTTTGTATAAGGTGGAGTTTTAGAATTCACAAATATCTGGTAATGTATTACAAACATTTCAAGTTAGCCTTGAAGTAAACATGTGATTCATATGACATTGTGTGGGAAGTGTTTCCTATGTCACTCATCTGTTGATGCTTGTGTTATAGTTTCTCTGTGGTGGTACTAGACACCATGGTGTTAAGTATTTTTTCCAGCATTAATGTTTATTGATAGTTTAAAAAGCAATTAATTTAAGAAAATTAAGAGATTTTTTTTAACGTTGACAAATGGAGAGACAGTGTTTCTTTTTAACAACTTAGACCTTACTTTGTTTATTGTAAATTTCGTGATGAATTTCATTCATCAGTACTTCTGAAGCAGTAGATTTGATATTCCAAAATGAGCAAGTATAGGTCAGAGTTTTCTAAATGAAAATAATTTGCCATATAATTATACCAAACACAGTGGAAAGATAAAATAGGAAAATTCAAGAGAAATTTTAGGGCATCTAGATTTTACTTTAAAGCAGGATCACTTTGTTAAAACTGAATCATGGTGGTGTATGGTGAACAGTGGTAGAAATTGCCACATGTGAGAGTGTTTCTAGAGGCAATGTTCATGTGCTTTAGCAACGGAGAGTAGTACTGTTTAAATGATGCTAACACCACTGAGACTCATCCATTCTCTTACCAAATGAATTTTTCAAGACTGGAGATGTCAGATCATTGTTCTAGCCTCACAATCTTGATATTAAGATCTTCAAAGTTTATTTGATGACCTTATGTACGTGGTTGGCTCTTCATGGACCGGCACTGTCAATCACCGCCACCTTTATTTGGTATGAAATTAATATTTTTAAGGCCTTCAAAATGTGTTAAATTAACAAAGTGTTCGCTACATGGATGGTGTGCTTTTGACAGGGCATGTGCATTTAAAGTAGTACAGATTGAAAAGAAAACATTCCTAGAATTGTCAGTATGTTATTAAAGAAATATTTTACATATGAGCCTTTGCATTATGCAATATTTTTCAGTATTCATAAATATGGAACATAGCTGTACCTCCTGAAAGGTTTATGGAAAAGGCAGTACAATTTGCAGAGCCTTAGGTACAATGTCCATACATAGAAAGAACAATGTATGTGCAATGTACACATGTAGGATACATGTAGATCTATTTCATAAAAACTAATCTTGTGTATATAAATAAAGTTGTATTTCAGATTTTATTTGCGTAGAAAATGCAACAAGCTTGTGTAAATGTATCTTTAAAAGGAAATATATATTTTGTTGGAACATTTTCATGTAGAATACTCTGATTCAACATCATGAGATCACTGTTTTCTTACTTTTCATACACCTATTTGTACTCATCGGCCTATCCAGGTCTTTTAGCATTATTTTTTGTATGGCCTGGAACCGGAATCAATGATTTGAAAAGGAGTGAGGTGGCTTTTTTTTTTAATTACATTCCGTGACTGAAAATGAAATAGTCATAGTTTAAATGTGAATTTTAGTTGCATTAATTTATATTTTGTAATTTTGACAATGTATTTTGTGTAAATAGCAATTAATTATAAATGTAGCCTTATTTCTATTGATACAATGTGTATATAAATATATACTGTTACCAGTATATGTGCAATTGAATGAATGTATTTATTACTGATCTGCCTGTTTCTCAGTATGGAAAGAGCCAGTATGAATTACTAAGAAAATGTTTTGTAGAATGTGCATCATGTGATAAATATAAAGAATCAAAATAAAATATGTTGATAGATGTTTCATTGAATAGGGTATACCTCTGAAGTTCATAAAATGAGATGGCAATTTTCCTTCTCTAGGCAAGTATAATTTATAGGCAACTGTTTTTTATCACATTTTTTCTTTTGTAGGAACAATGCCAGTTTAAACCCACAGCAAGTTCAATTAACAATTTGTTACTAAGACCTGAAGGATTTCCGTGTAGTAAAGTTTACGTTTTTTCAATCCTTTTTATGTAATATTGTAGCTAAATACTAAAGAGATGATTCAGAATAACCCTGCTACAGTGGTAATGTGTTGTTTTCTAATTACTACTTTTCCAAGCATGATGGGTTCCTTGCAATAGGCTATTATCACCTTTGATACTTCTAGTTCCAATGAAAGTAGGTCTGAATTAAGACAACTGTGCCTTTTAATTGGTCATGAATTTATTGGTTTATTAATGCATTCTGTTTGGTGCAATTGTCTGCAAGAAATGTGAATTCAGGAATAGATTCACTGCTAATGTTTCTGATAGTGCCTTGCCAAAAATTTAGAAAAACTCTTCATCCATTTTTGAGAAAATTTTGACAATGTTCACATTCCAGGGGCTGTGATTTCAGAGAATTCAATGAAGGACTATCAGCTTTGGTTACCTTTCTGAGAATGGTTTAGGTGCTGGTCACTGGATAGAAATATTTTTTAGTTATTTTATGATTATATAAAAAAAATGTTTTTGTAACAAGAACCCCCAAAACAGATTCTCACTACATTACATATTCAAGAAAGTAATTTAGTACTTTAAGGAGCCATAAAAATCCACTGTTTTGGTATCATGAAACTATTTTCTATGGAAAAACCGGTCCTTTTCTTTGCAGCATTGTAACACTTTCTCTATATTATGGAAGTAACAAAAAGCGTTTACATTTCCCCCAAAACGGCTCCAATTTCTTTGTTCAAATCGAGTAAAGTTAGGTAATAATATGTCATAATTTCAAATTCCATTAAAACGAAAGGTGTGCAGGGGGGCATTTTTGGGCCCCCTTTAACATGAACTTTTTACTTTCCCGTATACGTAGTATAGGGAAAGTTATGTAATGCGAAAAAAAACGGCGGATTTTCGCCAGAAAAATGTTTATTGCTGGACCCTGATAACGAAAAAGTGGATAAATCCAGTTGCTAAATTAAGAAAAAAATCCCCCAACACGTGACGTAGCCAGAATCAAATTTTGGGCGCCAGGAACAGGTTACGTTAATTAAAACCAATGCTTCCACAGCTAATTTTAACAAATGGATAAATGTCCGGCTAGCTGGGTCAATGGGTCCCGTTATAGATAATCGCTATCGTCTAGATAGCCGATTACTTGATCTGCCAACTGTACGGTATGGCGAGGATTCTGAAAGTAAATAATTATATATCTCTAACTACTTAACAAGTGTGATTGACCAAATGAAAATCTTTTCATTTCCAAAAGAGAAATTCAACAATTTATTTAACAATTTTGACAATTGTTCTAGGTCATGACCCTTTTAAATAAAACTTTTGTACTGCAGTACTTATCTAACGTCTTGATCGACGACGGTCCGCAGTATCTTCCCACTTGAATGCAGATGATCCCAAGTCCTGCTTCTTTCTTCTGATCTTGCGACTCTGTCGACGAATCCAGTCCTCACTGCCTAGAATATCTATTGGTTCTTACGTGATATTTAGTGATCCTAGTCCTCCCCAACTAGTGGTAAATCATTAAAGTCCAACACCGCAATATAAAAGAAACTTTCCAAGTCCTACGCGAATTCACTTCTGCACATTAACTCCGAAAAACTATTGAGTCTCACTCAAAACTTACAAGTCCTACTCCCCTTATGTTAATCTCGTGAGCGATCTGTACTACTCGACGACCTCTATCAGAATGTTCTCCACCGTTTTTCCGCCTTCAACGCTTCGGTATCCGTCCTTCGTTCCTCTTTTTTAAAACAAAACGACAAAATTTGACAGTCTATTCTCCCTTAGCCAATCCATTCATCTCTTATCAAACCCAGTAGCCACGCCATCGACAGTCATTCCTTTTCAGACCAATCCCACATTATTTTATCTGTCTATATAGCCAGTGCCACCACCTATTCAACGCCTGAATGCAGTTTATTGACCTTGCCAACCACTACGCCGGCGTTGCTAATGCTGTATATCGCCATTTGCAGGGTTGGGCAAAATACTTGAAAAATGTATTTCAGATACAAAATACAAAATATTTCGCCGAAAGTATTTTAGATACCAAATACAAAATACTTTCATAGAAGTATTTTAGATACAAAATACAAAATAGTATTTTAAAATACTTTTGAAAATACAAAATACAACCAACGGTGTTTTACATATAATATCTTCTATCCTATTTTTTTCTCCTTTAAACAACCATTCACGTTCAATTAAAGATCACATCATATTTAACATTTTATTATTAAAAATATATAACTTTCTTTATACAAAAATGTTTCAAATGAAATTTTCAACCCATTTCAGGCATCCGTATGGGGTCATCTATAAATTACGTAACGCCAAAGGGGGAGGGAGGGGGTCTGAGGCAGCTTTACGGTGCTTTTTATAGAGTTAGGGAAGTGCGTTACAAGGCGGAAGGGGTATTGAAAATTCTCGAAATTTGCGTTACGTAATTGATGGAAGGCCCATATCATTTATGATGTATGTTCATATTTTAAGTCTGAAAGTCATCTTGTCCATGCTAAGGGCCGAAGAAATAATGGAGTTTAAAGATTTCACCATGTGTGAAACCACCTTGGGAGGTGATAATTTGGCACAAATATTGCGGGTTATAGACAATTAACGAAGATGCCTTTCAGACTTAAAGTATGAAAACACATCACAAATAATAGGTATATCTGATGAATACCGTGGATTTTTAGGTTTTAAAATATGCAGTTTAGGTGCCTAAAATAGGTTTTTTCAGCATCTGTTAGGCTCTTTAAATGGTAGAATATGCACTAATAAAACTCGAAACTTACAAGAAAACTCACTTTTTGACCATTCATTATATTTCTCAAAGATAAGAGCGTAAATCAATATTCCGTAGAATCAGTATTGAACATTTTGCGATATTTATGCGGCTATTTATGAACAAGTTTATTTATAGTTAGAATTATTCCTACCGTATTTTGCCTTACGATAAATTACTAATACATTCTCCAAATTCTCAAGAGAAAATGAATGATTCTTATCGGTCAAGATCACTTTGCTTTCGGGGAAATTCAATCGCTTTATCTTAGAAACGGAGGCAGCTTCTCCACGAAGTCAGGAAGTAGTGGCGTGGAGACTTATGACTAGATTCTTGTCCGGTATATTCAGTTCTCGCTCTCTTACAGGCGACAAAATGAGACAAGGGGATAAAAAGATACAAGAGGACGAATGCAATTTAGGTTGTTAAAAGTAACTTACAATTAATATCGTTAAAGACCGGATTCCCGTGCAATTGCATCTTTTGTTTGCTAACTTAAAATTGGATGAAACCTTGTCAGAAATTTGAATCATGAAACGGGCGTTATTTTAATACCAGTTTTATTTTGCACGAAATTGCACGTTTTGGGGGTTACTGCACGATATTGCACGTTTTAGGTAATGCTGCCAGAAAATTGCAAATGTTGGGATTTTACTGGACGAATTTGCATGATTCGTAATTTATTGCTTAAAATATATTTTTTATATTATCAATTTGTTTTAATGTATCTTTTTAAAATGTTTTATTTAAGAAAAAGTTTTAATGTCATAACCCAGTATTGCAATCGGGTAGTCTGTGAAACTGTGTAATATGTATTAATTCCGAATTTTGTTGCCCTGTGAACTGAGCGTCTATACATTTCATGATGCCTATTGTCTAATTAAAATTTCCGACAGTGAGCTACTGCAGCACGAATACGCGATGTTTCCATGAACTAGGTCCGCGGCCCTTGGTGTCGGCCGCTCAGCCAACGCTATGTTCGGGGTCTATCTTCCCAATCAGATCATATATCCGTTGTGTCAGTCTTCGCTGAACTTACGAACACGAGACTGCATGCGCGAGTCACATTTGACCTTATGTTCGGGCGCGAAGCTTGGTGGCAAGCGCTCTGCGTTTCAAATTCATCGAAATTCTCGGAGCAGATTATGCCCTGGGAAATCAAGAGAGAATAAACGCAGTTTTTTACAGCTTTTAGCTGCGTGCACACGTACGCCAGAGTGAAGCTCGGCACACAGACAAATGCAAATGTAGAAAGAAACTTTCCCTGTCTGAAACATAGAGTGATAGGAGATATAATACTTTCTCAGAAAATAATTTGGAACTATACATAATTGCGCCTGGCGGCTTAGCTCATTGGTCAGCGTGCTCGTTTTCCATGTGACGACCCCGGGTTCAATTCCCGGTCGGGCAAGTTTATAGTGTGCGTTTTCCCTGCAATGTTCGAGTATATGTTGCTGTGTGACGATGAGAAAACTCACTTCTCAGGTTGAGAAGACCAGAATACAGTGTATGGATGTCTTTGTGCTAACCACACGTACCCCCTTAACCCATGGCCGCGAGGCCGGAACGCTGCTGAAAGGCCATGGCCCGTACGCGGGCTGTCGCGCCAAGTACAAACATAATTGTAACTTCGAATGAAAACAATTAAGAACATTTCTTCAACTTAATTATTTTTGATTTCTGAACGTTTATTTGTATTTTTCATTTCTTGTATTTACTTTTTTGTATTTGTATGCTAAATTAATTTTTTGTAGTCCGCATAATATTTAAAATGTCAAAAATGATTAGATTAAACAATACGTACAACCTTATAATAAAAACACAAAAATCATATTTCAATCGCCCTAAATATCACATCCCAGATATAAAATAAGTTGATAAATGGATTAACTGGAGTTTTTAGGCTACATATCACTGTTTTGCAAAATTCTGATATTTTCATTGCATGTTTTTGCACGTTTTGGTGTTTTTATTGCAAGTTTTAGGGAGTTTTTTACTGCACGAAAATCCGATCTTTAAATATCATCCTTGTCTGTTGCGCCGCCATGAAAGAAGAAAGATAAAAGAAGTCATAGACAAAAGAAATTAGGCAAATTAGTCTTATTGTAGGTTTTTAAATGTAAAATAGGCACAAGTAGGCATTAATGTTGAAATAGGCTCTTTTAGGCGCTACAAAATTGACGGGTTTTAGTTCAAATAAACTTGAAACGTATATATAAAGCTTCATTTAGTACAAGGTACCCAGGAAAAAATAGATTTTTGCCTAAATATACCACAACGAAATATCAGCTCTTAAAAACAACGCAAGCACAAGTCTTTAATCACTGCGCATAACCACAGGGCCACGAGGCCACCCCATGAGCAGCACTCGTTCTGGCACGCGGAGCCTGCTCTCCGAGAAATTGAATCTGAGCTCGCGATTACAGCTACGGTGTATAAAATATATATTACACAGTGATTACAGCGCTCCTCCGGTTATCTCCTGTTGAACCGACGGAGGAAAAAACGTAATCGGAGGAACTGGAGGTCCGGTCGCACTCGTCCACGTGGCGGTACCCTCTCCATTTACTAGCCCAATCAATGTTTGTGACGGTGTGACGATTAAAAAAAAGTATTTTTGTATTTTGAAAATACAAAATACTGCCAGAAAGTATTTTCGATACAAATACAAAATACATGTTTAAATATGTATTTTCGATACAAAATACAAATTACAAAAGTATCGAAAATACGTATTTTAAATACAAGTATTTTCGATACTGCCCAACTCTGGCCATTTGCAGACCCTTTTATCCAACCCATTTACAGCCAATGTTATTGACAAAATATTATGTTTTGGTATATCACAATACCGAAAAACAAATTGAAAGGAAAACGTCTGACCGTCTTGTGAACACTGCTAGCGCCTAAACCATATGTACGATTTCTTCCAAAATGGATAGTCCCCCGTCGATCTGGTTCGAGTCAAAGCTTTGAGATTTTGAAAAAGATTCCATAAAATTTGGGGGTACTTTACATGAAGCTCCCCGGATATTTTCAAAATTTTCTCAAAAACGGCTCCAAATTCGTTCTTTCAACTTCTTGTAAGAACAGAGTAAAATCCACTTATTAAGGTGGCATAGGTCCGATTTTCACGGTTAACTCTAAATTTTCGAAAATTGTAAAAGTTTGAATTTTATTCGGCGTCTTCCTCCAACCACAAAATTGAAGATAGAGATTTTTCCTCCAAATAAAATTTGTTCTTCATAGTGAGTTCTTTCTTTAAGGTCATGTACATTTTTTTGAAAATTTTAGTAGTTTTCGCGCAATATTGCGTGTAATATGTGCAATTAAAAAAATACAAAAACATTTTTTCGGCTCCAAATTTTCTTTAAGCTTTTGGTATGGAAAGTGCTAAACGTACCCTATGAGATGACATAAACTCCATATTGCTCTATCCGTTTGTTTTTTCAAAAATTGCAAAAATGTAATTTTTTTGACTTGTAAATATCACCGACGTGAGAGACATTAGCGACGAATTGTTCACATCATTATTATAATTAGTACATGTTGTTTAAATAATGACACGTAATATTTCTCGAAAATTCAACCGTTTTCTGTGAAAACTTGCTCAAAATTCCGCATTTTCAGAAACGCTCAAACGCCATTTTGTCATAAATGGCTTCAAATTTTTTCTTCAAACTTTTGGAATGGATATTGCTAATTGCACTCTTTAATATGGCATAAAGTTTATTTTGAAGTTTTTTTTGTTTTATTTTTTCAAAAATTACACAAATGTAATTTTTTTGAAAGGTCTCTCACATCTTAAACACATCTTATGCACATTACCAGCAATTTGTAAAGATTATATTTATGAGTATATGTGGTTCAAATGACTTCACCAAAGTAAACTAGTGGTGCTACAGAATGGCACAGACTTTCCCGCATTAGTTTTCTATTTCCTTGGGTCTGGGCTAGGTATTTGAAATTGCGACATACTCGTGCAAACTGCCATCTATCGCCGCGCAAACTACATTTTTTGACATTTTCGTAACTTTTCGGTTTCCTAATGGTAGAATGGAAATATTAATTTTAGAATGTTAAAGAACAAACAAACCTCGTCATAAATGGCAATTTATGAAAACTTTGAAGCCTTTTTTAAGAAAATGGCGTTTAAGCGCTATTAAAAATGTAAAATCTGAAGCTCTTTTCAACAGAAAATTTTTGAGTTTTCGAAAAACTTCATGTGAAATCATTTGAAAGACTTTAACTTACAATTACAATTGTGTTTAAAAATTGCTGAATATGTTCATATTAACGGCATGAGAGATCTTTCAAAAAATTACATTGATGTAATTTTTGCAAAAAGAAAAAAATATCCGAAATTGAGCTTTATGTCATATTAAAGACTGCAATTAGCATTTTCTTTTCGAAAATTCTGAAGAAATAATTTGGAGCCAATTATGAGAAAATGGCGTATGAGCGTTTCTGAAAATGCGGAATTTTGAGCAAGTTTTCACAGAAAATGCTTGAGTTCTCGAGAATCTTTACTTGACATTATTTAAAGCATATGTACTTGTAAATATAATGATGTGAACAAATTGCCATTAACGTATATATATCCGACGAGAGAGATAAGTAAAAATTTACATTTTTGTAATTTTTGAAGAAAAAAAGAATAGAGCAATATGATTTTATGTCATCTTATTTACATTTACAGTACATTTTCCACTATCCCTACCAAAAGTTTAATGAAACTAGTGGTGCTACAACAGCAGATACTTTCCCGTGTTATTGGAAACAGTTATTTAGGACTGAAATATTGCACTTTCTGCCCTACTAACATCTTGGCTATTATTTGAAACCGTCCAATTCAACCAAGAAGCGAACAACTCACGGTTTCCATCGCAGTGTTGTCAAAACTATATGAATTCTATAATTGCATAAAAATATAATACAAAAGGTTTGTAAACTTGTATTGGAAAAAAAATCCTGATACCATACAGCTGTATCAAGTCACAACAATGACACTAATTCACAGAAATTTGCGACAGCGAAGCGGAATTCCATTGTTGCATTCCCTGCATTGTCAATACTCTTAAAGAGCTAGCAATTTTTACTTTCCCGTATACGTACTGTGATATACCAGAATATGACAAATTTTATTTAACAATATTAGCTGTACATGGGGTGGATAAATGGGTATGCAATATGGCGGTATGCGGCCTTAGCAACGACAGCGCAGAGGTTGGCAAGGTCAACAAACTACACAGGCCTTGAAGATGTCCGGATGCGGGCTAGATAGCTAAAGAAGATAAGATGTGGTTGGTTCAGAAACGAATGACTGACGGAGGTCGCGGCTACTTGAGTTCGTAAGAGACGCACGGGTTGGCTAATGAAGATTAGACAGTCTAATTTTGCCGCTGTGTTTTGAAAAAATAGAATGAGGGACGCTTACCGAACCATAAAGGGTTAAAGAACGCATTGAACAGGACATTCTGACTCTGGGTGTCGTGGTGTAAAGATCGTTTGCGGACATTATATTAGGAAAGTGGGACTTGTATATTTTTTTGTGAGAGAAGTAATAGTTTTTTCGGACTCTGAGAATTATTTTCCAGAAGTGAATTCGCGGAGGACTTGCTTAGTTTTTCGGATATTGCAGTTGAACTTTAATGTTTTACATAACCAGTGGGAAAGCTTAGGAACTGGGAGCATCGGATAAGAACCGATAAACAGTTTATGCAGTGTGGACTGGACGTGCCAGCAGCAGCGCAAGACCGGAAGAAAGAAGCGAAACTTGGAACCAACAACGGTCAAGTGAGAAGCGACTACGGAGCGTCGGCAAGCAAAACGGTAAAGAAATACTGCAGTACAAAAGAGATAACGTATTTAAAAGGTCATGACCATAAAATTAATTGTTAAAACTTAACGGTAAATAAATTATTGAATTTTGTTCTTTGGAAATGAAAGGAGTTTTCATTTTTCAATCATAATCTTTAATTAGTTGGAAGCATATAATTATTACATTTCAGATTCCACGCCATACTGTATAGTTGGCAGATCAGGTAATCGCTATCGAGGCGATAGCGAGTATTTGTATCCGGACCCATCGACCCAAGCTAGCTGGATGTTATACAATTTTGTTTAAATTAGATGGGAAAACTTTGGTAGTAATTAATGTAACCTGTTTCTGGCGCCCAAATCTTAATATAAATTTGGAACAGGCCATAATTACATCCACACTCTTGATGAGACGATGAGAAAGGTATATTTCAGTACGTATATACGGAGTAATATACGTAGTATAGGGAAAGTTATGTAATGCTGCGCAAAAAAAAAGGCTAATTTTCAGTAAAAAAATCATTGCCAGGCCCTGTTAATGAAAAAGTGGATAAATTCAGTTGCTAAATTAAGAAAAAAAAATCTCCTAACACGTGGTGTAGCCAAAATCCCGCATTTGTGGGCCCTTGATATCGAAAGACCAATTGGAAAGAAAGCCATACGTAGGATTTTTTTTTTAATTGAAGAAACCCTTGTCGATCTGGTTCGAGTCGATGCTTTGAGATTTTGAAAACGATTCTATAATATTTGGGGGTGCTTTACATGAAGCTCCCCGGACATTTTCGATTTTTTTTTTAAAAATCGGCTCCAAACTTTTTCTTTAAATTTCTTGTAAGAATAGAGTAAAATACACTTGTAAAGGTGGCACAGGTCTGATTTTCACGGTTAACTCTGAATTTTTCGAAGATTGCAAAATTTTGAATTTTTTCGGGGTCTTCCTACAGCTACAAAATTGAAGATAGCGATTTTTCCTTCAAATAAAAATGTGTTCTCCGCATTGAGTTCTATCATTACGCTTATGTACATTTTTTCGAAAATTTTTGTAATTTTGCGCAATATTGCGTGTATTATGTGCAATTTAAAAATATTACGAAAACAAAATTGTTTCAAAACCTGCTCCAAAAGTTTGTCTTCAAACTTTTGGCAATAATAGTGCTAAATGTACTCTATGATAAGACGTAAACGCCAATGTGGCTCAATCCTTTTGTTTTTCAAAAAATACAAAAACGTGATTTTTTGACTTGTCTCTTACGTTAATATTTACATTAGCGGCGATTTGTTCACATTATTATGTTTATGAGTACATGCGCTGTAAATTACGTCTAATAAAGTTTCCTGAAAAATCAATAGTTTCCGGTGAAAACGTAGTCAAACTTCCGCATTTTCAGAAAAGCTCAAACGCCATTTTCTCAAAGATTGCTCCACATTTTTTCTTCAAACTTACGGATAGTGCTCAGTGCACTGATTAAGATGACGTAGAATTAATGCTGCTGTATCCTTTTGATTTTTCAAAAATTACACAAATGTAATGTAATGTAAATATCTGTCACGCCGTTAATATGCACATTTCCAGCAAATTGTATACATTACTGCATTTATTATTGGAAGTGCTTTAAATGACTTCAAATGAAGTTTTTCGAAAACTCAATAGTTTTCTGTGTAAAAGAGCATCAAATTTTGCATTTACAGTCACGCTTAGACGCCATTTGGTTGAAAATTTTTTGATTGAAAACAGCCATATAGGACAATGTTTTACTCTTCCTTAATATTCTTAAAGTAATATATATATATATATTATATAATATTATATATTATATAATATATATTATATTATATATTATGTATATAATATATATTATATTATATATTATGTATATAATATATATAATATCGTTTATATATCGTAATTATTTTGATTACGAAATTGCATATATTCTAATTACTGTATTGATATTATTAGCCAAGCGAATGCACATAGTGACACTGGGCTGGCAACAGTGAGTTGCTCGCTTCTTGGTTGAATCGGTCGGTTTTAAGTAATAACTAAGATGTTAGTAGCGCAGAAAATGTAATATTTCAATATTAAGTAGCTGTTTCCAATAACGGAAGAAAGTATGTGCCGTTGTAGCACCATTAACGTAAGTAGAGAAAGTATTGTAATCGTGCGCCGTAAAACCGCTAATTTTCGTCACAAAAACTCTTATTGTCGGGCACTGGTAAAGAAAAGGTGGATAAATAAATTTGTAAATACAGAAAAAATTCCTTCAACACGTGGTGTAGCCAGAATCTATACCGAAAATGTTCCTTCATACCGAAAAAAATGTTTCTTCTTATGTTCAGGATAAGTGGATTAACAGACAAAATATTCTTGTCTAAAAACTGTCCGTTCGTAAGCGAGAATTATAACTTGTTAATTTATTTCACTTTAATACAATAACAAACAACTGAATGATTTATACCACAGCACAAAGCGAAACTTCAATAACTCAACATTTAAACATATTTCTGCCCACTGACGAACATTTTTATATAAGGCAAAAAATAAAAATAAAGTAAATAAGAAATAGTATACATAACAAGTATTCATCAAACAACCGAGATTTGCATTATGTTTTTATACTTTAATAGGTATAAAATCATAATGCAAATCTCTGTTGTTTCATGGAACAAATCTAACAAACATATTTTCGTTTGAAACCACTAAATCGCGCCTCGCAACGCTTCAGCTTGAGCGTGTACGCCCCTTTCTGGATTTGGAGGTGAAATGAGAGCGGAGTTAGGGGACCTTGCTCGCGCTCCCTTGAATGTAGTGCATGTTGTACGCAAGAGAAGGGGGTGTTCCTTCCCCGATGAAACCTGAACGTCGGTTTAGGAGTGTCCAGTCTTTAGGTATCTCCCCCCCAGTGGGGCACCTGTTAAATTCTAAGCTTCTGGGAGGTCTTCCGAAATGTGTGGTAGAGTAGTGAATGTATGCGTGTGTATGTGTGTAAAGGGAGAGAATAGGGATAAGGATGAGGAAGTAAATATTGTCCTTGGCTCATTTGTTATAATACTGCACTGGCATTCGTCAGATTTTAATTGAATAAACCACTGAAAACTACCATTCAAAGCAAATGACCGCTATAATTCTCCTCCTCACAGCGGCTGATCTCCCTCCAGTTATTATTTAGTGTCGAAAATCCAACAACCCCTGGCTCTCCCAGTCAGAGACGCCGCAGCGTCAACAGTCGCTGTAAGGTTCATTCGGTAGCACAGGTAGTACAGCAATGAAATTTGTTTCCGAATGTTCATAATAAAAGTTTACTAGAATTTTGTTTTTATGGCATAGGTCTTTTTTCAAGAATTTGGCTAGTTAAATAACGCCTCGGTTCCAACGGAATGCAAGTCGGTCCAGGATACTACATTACGGAAAAAACTGATATCAAAGCATTAGGAAAGGCTTAGATTATCGAGGTAACTAGGGATCGGTTGCGGAAGTTGCAAGCAATAACAACATAACAATGCATCGGTTGCGGATCGGAGCAAGCAACAACACATAACGACTCAAAAAGGTCAATTCGTATTTTTGAAAACTACAATGAAGTGGGTGATCGCTTAAAGGAAATAAACCCTACAACAATCATGTCACGTACGAGTTTCACTGGTCTCGCTTGAGGGCAGAGCTGGGCCGTGCGTATAACATGAACTGGGCAAATGCGGAAATTAGCGTGTGCACAGACGAAGAAGCGAGAGGATTGGGAAGGATCGTGTGCGGGGGCGTCGAGAGGACGGAGCGAGGGGGCTGGAACTTGGGAGGATACCGTGGCGGGGGCGGGGGCGGGAGCGGGGTGGAGCGGGGCGGGAGCCTCGGCCCGGGCGCATGCCATTGCGCTCCCCGCCGCTAGGCGCGCTGGCTTCGGCGACCGGCGCGGGGAGCGTCGCGGGCTCAGAGCGTTCGCTGCCGCCGTGCCCGCCGCCGCCGCCGCCGCCTCCTGACCGGCCGCTCAGCCGCCGTCGCCGCCGCCCCCGCCGCCGCCGCCCTCGCCAGCCGCCGCCATTTACTGCTGGCTGAGCACCTCCGCGCCGACGGCGAGGCCATCGTACGTCATGCCCGGCGGAGGCAAGAAAGGTGAGACCCCGCGCGCCCCGCCCGGGGGTCGAACACAGGACCCTGGTCGCTCGAGCCCCACCGCCCCCGCTCCCCTCGCCCTTCGCGCGTCAATCGCAGCGGGCGACGCGCCGCACGCTCTGGCTGACAAGGCGACAGATGGATAACGCCCTTCCATTGATTTTGCAATTGCCGTTGCGTTGACGAAGTCTCGGAGTGCATGAAAATCTGCATTCTATTTCGAGGCTAAGGTTCTCTGCAGAGGCATAAGTCCCCTACCTTTCGGGTTCATGTTTTTTTCCTAAATAAACGTACACTTTCAACATCCCTTCCTGAATGGAATGGAAATTTTCTCTAAAAATCTTAAGGTACCAAAAAATATTAAATAACGTTTGCTCACGAGCACATCTTTCATTAAGCATCATATGCAGATGGCTCACTTAATAAGTTCGCCTCAAATATATCCTGAAACTTTGCAGATATTGAGTTGCGGTTTTCAGTACAACGATTGTATGCGAGAAAACATTAAGGTGGTGTATAATTTTATCCTGTAACTTTTTTTATTTAAGAGTTATCGACACAATTCCTATTCTAATCCATGATATCGGCGTGAAGAAGCGAGTGTATACATATCAATATCACCCAAAGTTACAAAGTCAGATTTTGAGGAAACTGGAGTTCTTACGACGCACTTACAGATTATTCAGCAATCCGTCACTACCACAGGAAACGCGCTGCGAGGGCAATGTGTTCTGTTCGCTCTGTGGATGGAAAAGATCGCGAAGCTTTTGGCGAAGGTCACGTCACGTCAAGCGGGCAATAGTGGGGGGTTAGAGATTGAAAGTCGACGGCCAACTAAATTTACAATCAAAATTGAACATTGTCTCTTCAAAATTCTCTTTTGCATTCCGTTCCAGGTTTACTTTCCAAGCGTCTTCATCAGTGGATTGTCATTGAGTGCATCTATTGAGAATATGCGTTAAATAAAGCTAGTTATAGAATTGCTAAGTTAATTTTGGTTTCTGTGATTTTGTAATATTTTTCTAAGATTTTAAGCCTTTGTTTCACTTGTGGTTTCTTTTCAGTCCTCAAGAAAGTAAATGCTTTGTATTACAGTATTAATACTGTACATACGTCTATGATTTCAGAGCATTGTCGACTACCCACAATTCCCCAACTTCGTGCATGGGCTAAAAACTCATTTTTTCCAAATCTCTAAATACGTAATAAAAATAGATTTGTCCGTGCATGTTTTCTTGAGCCGTCATTTCGCTAGTTGCGAGACGAGTGAGGAGTTGGTTATTTTGACAACGGGACTATTATTTCAAATTTGTAGCGTGTTTTGAACACAAAATAGTTTGTTACATGGGAGCGAACATTTCCGGTTATCAGATTTTTGTATACAACACTCGTTTCTATCATTTATTCTTAATTTAATTAAGGTTGATAAAGGAGTCGGGGTAGGTATTCCGGTGCCCAAGGAAACTCGTATAATACCTCGCAGCGTATTGGTAGGCTCTGATCATGGCTACGGGTAAATAAATTGTCTGCAAGGCTGCAAAAGAATAGTCCCGGGCCGCTTGTTCGGCGTTTTTGTGGCTTCCCCGTGCATGACTTGTCATTGCAATCTTTTCCACCCCGCAGGACCCACGCAGCAGAACAGATGGCATGCAGCGAGTTCCCTCGACATGGTAGCGAAATGTTT
This sequence comes from Acheta domesticus, assembly GCA_031308135.1. Lineage (NCBI taxonomy): Eukaryota > Metazoa > Arthropoda > Insecta > Orthoptera > Gryllidae > Acheta > Acheta domesticus. The sequence continues at coordinate 134,087,707 of JAHLJT010009355.1, forward strand.
CAGTCGGCGCGCGTCGTATCAACTTTGAATTTCTCGAAAATGCTGTTACGTAATATGGTTCAATATGCATATGTATGAACTCGTCTCTTCGTGCTCGTTATCTAGAAATCTGGAGGTTCCATTTAAAAAAAAACAAAGTTGTGACAATATCCCTTAAATAAAACAAGCCATGGGTTAATTATTTACATCTTATTTGTCCCTTGCTTATGTTCGTTTTAGTGAAGACATTTCAATTTCTACAACAATTCACTTCAGATGTACACCTCAAGAAGTTAAGGAAACATCTTCAGTGAGCCATCCTGAATATGATATAATTACGGTTTGTATTCTTCTGTACAAAGTATAGATACTCTCTATATTCTAAACGTTTTACATTTATGCTGGGATACTAGAGGAGCATATTTCACACTGCAGTAGGAACCGGCAGAAATTATCGGGCCCTTTAATTTGACAAGGAGTTATTTTTTGCACATAGTCTGGCATCAAGTGTAGAATCAAGTGTGGAATGCAGTTTTAGAATTTTTCTCAATAAGAAAACAGTTGAGTCGACAAGGTGGAATCTCCTCTTACTTTTGTCGGTTGCCTATCGGAATGTCGCGGTGAGCAAAGTAATTTTCGCGAGGTAACGAGATCGCAATATCGCGTAGATCACATGAACTATTCGACCGCATCTGAAGAGCTCAGAAATTGAAGGGAAGAAGGTCTTGTCCAATCGTTATACTTATTGTATATCCCGCGTTTTTGTTACAGAAATACCAAACGTTATCTTTTCAACTACTTTCGAATTCATTTCCAGGCTTAAAGAATTATACTTTCAGTATAGTGTCGTTATTCCTTTTAATACCACAAGACTTTTTCCAGGACATGTGTGGCGAGAGAAACAGCATACAAGCGCATAAATAAATGCCTTTGTAATATTACAATAATGCAAACCTCTTACATTTCTGCCAGCAGTTCAAGTAACCGTATTAAATGGATTTTTTTACCAAGTAAAATTTAATTATGTGATAGATTATCAATACTATCCAATTTCAGATACATCGAAGTAGAAGTTAAAACAGATTCCACAACGTGCTAAGGTTTAAGAAATAATATTTTTTATATAAAGTAAGCGATAATTCTGAATTTTATTTGTTGCAGTAATGTTAGATTTTTATAAATTACTTTGTAAAGATGGATAATTAACAGTGGATAAGTTCCCTGACGTTTTTGCATGGTAATATTGGTCAGGATCCATGGTAATATTGCTCTTAATATGATTCTATCTCGAGAAAACGAATATGTAAAATCATGACGGTTTTATATGATCGTGAGCAAGGTTATTTCATTGTTAATATTTTATAAAAGAATAGAAAACAATCTTATATACGAAAAAGAGTTAAATAATTTTAACCAATACGTAACGTCAAACTTTTATTACAATTGTCGGGCATTAAGTGTAGAATAGTGTAAAATTGCACTCAGAGTTGTTTTAAAAATATTTCGCTGTTAATAGCTCTACCTCACATCACGCCAATTGTTTTTGGAGTCACTCGTAAAATTTCTCAAGCTGTCAAACTAAATTCCTACGTACAATTAATGCCGTTGTGAAATCCAATAGCCCGTTCGACTTTAGTGTTGTTTCTGGAAGACTGAAGCTTTAAATGCTACTGCAAAGTTTTCTTCGAGAAGGTCTTGCACGAGATTGCGCAATCCTTCAGCTCCTACGCCAGATCTTTTCCAGGCTATTCAACCAAAATCAGACTGAACTAATATTGTTGTATTTGGTAACCAAATAACCATTATTTGGAAATGTGTAATTACTTACAAAGTTAAATAGAGAGTTATAGATATTATTTCATACACATTGTAGTAATATGTAACATATCCATTTTGTTTATTTATTTTAATTTCCTGAAGTTTATTTTTGGAACTTTCAATTTATTTACTATTCAATGTTACCCTTTTAAGTTAGTACTCTAAGTAATAAAGTTAATACTACGAGTGATAGTTACATATAACCAAGAGGATAGCTTGTTAAAGTAATGGTTGAGTTGCTTGCGTCTACGTCGCAATTGCAACAAAGCTTCCTGTGAAAGTTTCAGAGAGAGAGAGAGAGAGAGAGAGAGAGAGAGAGAGAGAGAGAGAGAGAGAGAGAGAGAGAGAGAGAGAGAGTTTATTAAAACACAGAAAAAGGCTTATATATACATGATTAAATAATACAGGAGATTAAATATTGAAACGGTGCGGGGATTGGGGGGGGTACTTTTTAATATTTAATTATGTTTACTTGACTTATTATTTTCTTATAATTGCACGAGCATGTTATCTACCATCCTGAACCGTTTACAGAAAATTCTTAGGATAGTGGGGTGCGAAGCCGCCTATTCAGGATACGGTATTTATCGTAACTGCAGGATATTAATACGTAGCAAACAAATAAAGAACACGATAATTCTGATATGAAAGCCACCATCAATTGGCGTATAAACTAATAACTATCTAACATTAACTATAATTTCATCGTTGCCGACTCTCACCAATGAGATCGTTAATGAAACACATACATTGAAAAAACAACAACCTTGAACATGAACAGTAGACAAATCAGCACACAACGTAAATATTATATCACACACCCTTAACATTCAAAATACTCATTCATACTGCGCGTGTTTCCTTTAAACATGACCATTTTTACAATTGCTTTATTGGTTCTTATTATTATTGGTTCTTTCTATAGTTTCTCAAAATTAACAACTTGGCCTTCTTACAGAGTTACGCCGCCAGTCAATCAAAAGAAAATTAGATCACTTCCCTCTCTGAAGCTTCGGCAGCGCTGGGCACCACATCACCAGTCATACCAGCTTCTCTCCTCCGAAGTTCGACAGGTCTGGATCTTTATTCCAAAAGTCCGTGATTTCCACCATTTGTATCCACTCATGAAATCTCAGAACACAATTTAAACGCCTTGTTAACACGTTCGAGTCTCGACACGTTCTCTACGAAATATCCTTACTTATTTGTCGTTTCTTGCTCGGATTTCATTAAGTTTTGCGTAATAAACATACCAAAGTTCCTACGCCTCCGCGCCGTCGTTTCTCACTATTACAATGCCATAATTTTCCGAACTAAAATATTCCCAAAATGTATTGAGCCAACGTAACACTAGGCTCTAGGCACAATATATTAACTATAACTTTTGTTTCTTTACACATTTTATTACACATAATTTTAAATTGTGTCAGATACAAAGTAATTACATACAATTCTGTAGTTTATCCTTCAAATAATTAAAGAACATCCCACACTCTCTGTGGAAAAGACATTTGAATTGTGATATTCATAGAAACATTTTTCGGCGAGTACTACAAAACATTTTCTGCATATTCTTATGGTAATAGATTACGAACATTCATACATTCACGTATGTATTCCGCTTTTACACGCTCATTTACATACTACTTTTGTTTTGAAACAATATAGAGACCACTGCTTTCAAAACCCAACATGTTAATTGGGTGCCCATATCGGTGCATCAGCCTCTTGATTACTTTCCTTCTGAATTATAATAAATCAAATAAATGTTTTAAAATTGCTTTAAAATTGCATTGAGATTAAATTGCGACGAATATCAAATAGTTAATTTAATTTTATATGTATTTCGGGATTCTGCTAATTTCTTGCTCCCTATATTGGAAGTACCTAGAAGTAGAATGGAATTACCTAGAACAGCTAAACCTCCAAACATTTAATAGAAGGTTCAAAAAGGTCTAATTTTGTAGAGCACGGCTTAAGAAACAGAACTGATCTTACTGTTTTCCTTTGTTATATTTTAAAAATTGGTTTTATGTTTTATACTTGGCGATTCTTAAAAAGAAATGCAATTTTGAAATCAAATCAGTACTTTATTCTCCAATTTTGTGGTCAAATGAAGGTGTGGGTGCAAGCGGTGACGCACCAGTTTGCTTCGGAAATGTTCGCTAAAGCCTCAAAATCAGTTAATTTTAGTTTTTCTTGTCCTTAATCATAATCGACACACAGTTTCAAAAAGTTTGGAGGAATTTATTAGGTTCTTATTCCACTATGACCTTTAATTTTAATTTAAACCAAAATGAACAAAGATATACCAAGGGGTATTAGGTACACAAAAAGAATAACTAGTGGTGCTATAGAACGGCACAGACTTTCCCGTATTAGTTTTCTATTTCCATTTGTCTCGACTAGCTATTCGGACGTGCCACATTATCTTGCCAGCTACCACCTATCGCCACCTAAAGTAAATTTCTTTGACATTTTATTAATTTTTCGGTATCGTAATAATAGGACAAAAATATTATTTTAAGTATATTAAAAAACAGTACAATCTTGCCCTAAACGACAATCTTATTTGAAAAATTTGGAGTCGTTTTTAACAAATGGGCGTTTAAGCGCTACTGTAAATGCGAAATATTTTCAGACAATTTTTGAGTTTTCGAAAAACATCATTAGAACTCTTTTGAAGTACAATAACTCACATATACAATAGTGTGTACTGATTGCGGGAAATGTGCGTTATTAACGGTAATAGAGATCATGCAAAAAACTTACATTTGTGTAATTTTTGAAAAAACTAAAAAATACCCTAAATTAAACTTTACGTCATATTAAAGAATGTAATTAGCACTATCAGTTCGAAAAGTTTGAACAAAAAGTTTGGAGCCATTTTTGAAAAAATGGCGTTTCAGCGTTTCTGAAAAGCGGAATTTTGAGTACGTTTTCACAGAAAACGGTTGAGTTTTCGAGAAACTTTACTTGACATTATTTAAAGCACGTGTACCCGTAAATATAATAAAGTGAACGAATCGCTCCTAATGTAAATATTAACGATGCGAGAGACAAGACAAACCACTCCACGGACAATATTTGAAACGAATGGAGAGAGCACAGATCAATAAAGATCAATCATTTATGTGGCTTAAAACGGGAAGAATTAAGATTCGGAAGCACTCGTTGCCCAAGATTAGGTGTTGAGAACACGACATTATGATAAAGCGGTTCTCAAACTTTCCCAAGATGATAAATGCCGCATTTGTCAGGAACACGTAGAAACCATTGATCACATTGTCTCAGCTTGTCCAATCCTAGCAAAGACCGAATACTTGAAAAGACACGACAGGGTGTGTAGCTACCTCCACTAGCAGATCTGTACCGCCCTCAAAGTTCCAAACACATGCCCCAAGTGGTAAGACCACTCACCAAAACCGGTGACGTCTGTTGGATTGTGTATGATATTGTACGACCAACAAATTCAAACTGATCGCACGATAGCGGCAAACAAACCGGATATAGTTATCCGGGATTTGGAGAAAAAATCGTGTTTACTTGTTGATGTTGCTGTACCTTGCGATCAAAACGTCGTTACCAAGGAGGCCGAGAAACGTCATAAATACAAGAGTTTGGAAATGGAGATCAGCCGAATGTGGGGTGTAAAAGCACAGGTCGTACCGATTGTTATCGGAGCTCTGGAATTTGTTCCTCAAAATTTGTGTAAGAACTTGTCTAAACTCCCAGGTAATTCAAAAGACTAGGAAGTGCAAAAATCGCTTTATTTGGAACAGTCCACATTTTGCGCAAAGTATTGTAGAGGCACCGGCAGTCCCTTGATCTGCTCCTTAGGTAGCTGGTTGCAACCTGGAGTAGATTTTATATTCAGCCATCACATTTAGTCGTGATATAGAGGAATAATAATAATAATAATAATAATAATAATAATAATAATAATAATAATAATAATAATAGAAATCTCTCTCTTACTTCCATAAATATTCGTTTCTCTTTTGACTATTTGTTTGAATTTCTCGTTTCGTGCTATGTAAATGCTATTGTTGCAATATGCCAATGTTAGTAGTTTATTGTTCTTAAGTTCAAAAGGAAAGATTTGTTCAAAGCATTTCATTGATTTCAAGTTTGTGCCACTGTTAATTTCATTCAGACGATCAGTAATTTCAGCAATAGATTTAGTTGCGTTTGAGTTTTCCCTGCATCAGAAATCTACTTCAGAATTAGCTCCTGCCTTGCAGAATAAATCAAGAGCTACTTAATAAAACAATCGTGAAGGCTGAAATTTGAATTTTATGAGAGACCGAATGTGTAATTGAGCCAGGCTTGTATAATCATTTTCGTGATGCCATTACCACCGGCATCCACTTATCACAGAAGACAGTCAACGTTTTCATTTGAGTTCTAGCATCAGTGCTTCGCAAGCTCTATACGTTGGGCAAAACTTCTTTGTACTTTTTCTTATTGAATAATTACATGCCTTTGGTCAGTTAGGCCCTTGGCAGCAGAAGATGAACAAATTGAATAATAAATATATAAAATATAAACATACAGCTCACGCGTCAAGAACAAAACTATTTCATGTGGTTAAATAAGATTCGAAAGGAGGTATGGAGGATTGAAGATTTGCTTTGGTAATTTACATTTTAGTCAATGGCGATTGTGTTTACCTAGTTCAAAACGAAGAGCAGATGGAATATTATTAATTTTGAGGTAGAATTTTGTCGAAATTTGTAGAAAAAAGTTTTGAATTGGAAGTATATCTAACTCACAATTAATTTGTTTAAGATAGACCAAGGGACTTAAATAATAGGTCTTAGACAGCTATTTTGAAAAAATTGAATTTTATTAATGTTTGTTTTAATTTAATTTAATTTTGTTTGATGATTTCCAAAGATATTGCAGGCGAAATCACTGTTTTATAAATGTGCAATTTAGTCAGTTTTCTTAGTGAAGAATATTTAACGAGAGGAAGTAGCAGATGCCGTCGTTTCTTAACTAAAGAAATTCTTTGTGCAATATTATTTCGCCAATGGAATCTTCTGTCCATTAATAATCCTTAGTATTTCATTGGTTCGGTGAATGAAAGCCATTTTATTGGTTCATTTTGACATGTAAGAGGAGGTGGTTCATTATATCTACGCAAGGAAAATATTTTTACATTGCATTTTGGTGTTTTCAATTTGATATGCCACTTTTTAGCTCGTGTATCTACCAGATTTAAATGATTTCGGAGCAAAGTAATTGCAGTTTCAAGATTTTTATCAGTACTGCATAATGCGGATTTGTCTGGTAATAATGCTAATGAAGTGTCGTTTGTTGAAGGAAAATCTTAAATAAATAAATTAAAGAGGACGTGTGAAAGTACAGCTCCTTGAGGGACGCCATCAAGATTTGGGAGATGAAATATTGTGTTTTAAATGGAAGGAAAAGGTGTGATTAACAAAAACGAATTAAATCAAATGAAGGTATTGAGGAATTCCTAAAAGAGAAAGTTTATAAATTAGACCTGGGTGCCAAACTGTACCGAAAGCCTTTTCAATATCAAGAAAAACTGCACTGACGAACTGAAAATTATGAAAAGCAATAAGTATATATCTTCAGCAAGTCTGAGTATTTGGTGATTCGTGGAGAGAAGAGAGCAAAAGCCAAATTGGTAGTGATAATACCATCTATAGAATTTATGAAAATATTTAGTCTATGGAAAATGCATCGTTCAAAAATTTTCCCTAAAGATGGAAGTAAACTAATTGGTCGGTAATTGGAAGGATTTTCCAAGTTTAAGATTTGGAATAACATGGGCATGTTTCCAGAATTTGGGAAAATATCTTAAAGACATTAATGAAATGTGGCAATGTATCGGGCAATAAGAGAAAATGAAAATTTTTTAATTATAAATGGAGAAATATTATCTGGCTCAAATGATAATTTTTAAGACAACAGGAGTTTTTTCTGTTAGAAATAGCCGTTTTCCTCTGTAGCATTACAGTACTTTCTCTACACTACGTAAGTATATTTTAGCGATAGCCTGATCAGTTTCGGAGGGGAATATCAGGGGAATTCGGGGAATAGCACTTTCGGTGAAAATATTGTAATACGGTTCAACCACTGGCGGTGTTCTCAGACCGATAGACAGACGTCCGTTTTGCCGTAAACCCAATTTCTCGGTAACTAGGACCCACAACTTGTGGATTACGATTACAGAGCGGAATTAGAGGAGGTTATTTACTACGTATCGGGGTAAGAATCATCCATTTTTTTCGGAATCGGTATTATTTATAAGTAAGTGATATGAACTCAATATCTAAACTACAAAACCGAAACACATTGTTCTCATATTTATGAAACCGAGAGTTTGAATAATTCATTAACATTCATCAATAGAGGCTACAATGAAACTGATGAAAGCACCACATGAGTGTTCTAATGAAATGTACTATCACTTCGTAGACAGTTGATTAAATATGATTCTTCTTTTGTTTCTTAATTTAACGATAAACTTCTTTTCACATCTACCGCAAAGCACGTAACATATAATTTCGAAAATACATGAATTTTCCATTAAAACACAGCGGTAACTGTCAGACATTTTTTTCAGAACAGCCGAAGTTCCGTTACATCAAAATTCGCTATGATTGGAGCTACCACCTGCTTTGCAAAAAGCGGCCGCCTCGAGCCGCACGTGTTGCGCCTGCGCCGTGCCCTTTCGGCACGAAGACTCCCGGCTGCTGACCCGCCCCTCCCCTTACCCGCCGCCTCCACCGCCGCCTCCGCCGCCTCCGCCGCCGCCGCCGCCTCCGCCTCCGCCGCCGCCGCCGCCGCCGCCGCCTCCTCCGCCTCCGCCGCCGCCTCCACCTCCGTCGTCGCCGGCCCCTCCGCTGCCGCCTCCACCTCCATCATTGCCGCCCCCGCCGCCGCCGCCTCCCCCGCCGCCCCCGCTGCCGCCGCCGCCTCCGCCGCCGCCTCCCCCGCCGCCCCCGCCGCCGCCTCCCCCGCCACTCCCGCCGCCCCCGCCGCCCCTGCCGCCGCCTCCGCCGCCGCCTCCGCCGCCGCCTCCGCCGCCGCCGCCGCCGCCTGCGGCACCGCCGCCTCTGCCGCCGCCTCCACCTCCGTCGTCGCCGCCGCCGCCGCCACCGCCCCCGCCGCCGCCGCCATCGCCGCCATCGCCGCCATCGCCGCCGGCGCCGCCGCGGCCGTCGCCCTTTGAAGAGGAAGGCGTGGAACGTCGCAGTTCTGCTTGTCGCGTGCTGCGCACGGTTTCTCGCTCCTCCCGCCGCCAACTCCCTCTCCGTTACAAGGGTTCATCAGCTTTCCGGAGGAAGGCACGCGACGTCCGTCTCTTTGTCAGATTACTGTACTGTACACCTCGCAGGACGCGATAGCCGAGGTAAGGTGCAGGTTCAGCAGTAGGGCACCCGTGATTAGTGAGCTCCAGTATACTCGTATATTAAAAAATGATTACTTCAACAATGTGTAAAAATATTTTTATATACACTTTCACAACAGCGTTCCCTCTGAAACATAGTTGATCGAAAGGTCCTAGGGTTTGAGTCAAGGCCGCGGTCGTTTTTCAACACTAGCTACATAGCTAACTGACATTCAACAACTGAAGAAGAATTCTAGAGGCCGGCTGCTCTGTTCGCAAGCCTTCCGTGGTTTCTCCAACCATTACCAAGGGAATGCTAGAGCAGTTACCCAACAAATGGGCCACGGACCGTGCCCGATATTTCCTTCCTAATCTTTGTCCCCTTTCTCTCCTGTTACACACACGCACTTTCACTTTTGTACTTGTACTATACAACCACACATGTGTGGAGGCCAGTCGGAAACTTAGTGTTAGAGCTTGACCCGGCTGAAAAGTTCGCATGACAATGAAGAATATTAGTACTTGTACGAGAATATTTACAGGAATTGTTGGCGACAGTGTGAGATTTTTCGTGTGTATTGATTCAGAGTGAAGGAAAGTCTATAATTTTGCTATTTTTATCTACACTTCTTATTAATTCCCTTCTAGAACGCACACATTATTTCTTACAAAAAAAGAGCCTATTTTCAACAAATATGTGCGTATCTTAAACGTTACACATCAAAGCATCAAAGTATTTTTGTATACAACTTAGAACTTCGTGTTTCATTTTTCCTGCAACTCAATGTTTCAGTTGATCAATGTTTCAAGGTTCAAATATTTTCCCTCAAACTCATGTTTTTAATCTGAGGAAACTTTGAAACTGCACATGTCATCTAGAAGTCATTCTGTCGAAATGCACTTACTGAAATACTGGAAGGTTAAAAATGTCATAAACAATATTTTGAAATTCGGAAAGGTTTTGGTTTAGAAAAAAAACTGTGCGAATCACGCGCGTCAATTTTTAATGATGTTGGGCTGAAACAAACCTCCGTTTCCTGGGCTCTAATTCATTAATCTCTTTTTGTTCTGATTCAAATGCGTTTAGCTCTGACACACATTTATCACTTCATTGTCATTGATTAGTTGTTAAAATCGATTCAAGATCTTCATTTATACCTCAGAAAATTTCTTGTATTTTGCCATTTTACAAAAAAATGGCAAAATAAAATGTTTTCGTAGGTAGTTCTGTATTTTTTAAGGAAATGAAATATTGTTTGCAATTTCTGTGTCCTGAATAATTCCAACAATTTTTTTCTATTACATTGGCATCAAATTTCTTGGGTATGTAAACAATTATGCAACAAAACATTGAAGGTAATAGTCGAAGAATAGTAAAGGTCATGACAACTAAGTTCTTCAACGTAAAAATTATAATATGTTTAATTTGAAATTCTGTTATTTTCAAATGACAATTTTAAAATTACAAAAAAATCGTATTTCGTGCTTTAAAACTCTTGAAAGATTCGTCCTTAAACTCTGTCAGAGAATTATCATAAATTACTAATATGACTTGCAGGTTCATTAATAAGCATTGCTTTTGTGTAAGCGTGATATTTTAATTGATTTCTGACTTGCTTTCATTTCTTAAGAATACACTTTACTAATCGGCTATGGATTTGAGAAAAATCCAATCGTTTGACAGGAAGTTTAACAAACTTGCTAAAATTTCTTCTTTTATTTCATACAATAGATGTATTTCAATAGCCGTCAATTTATATAATGTGTATGCGATTCATTAAACAAGAGTTTCAAGGGTCTTCTTGAATTCTATGTCGCATGTATGAATTGAAATGTACTCTGCCCAAGTAAATTCATGCATAAATGTAACATGGGCACTCGGAACAAATGACTTCGAAGGGTTGGATAACATTCTCTTTAGTTGATTGTTTTCTTATCGATTCGAGATTACGCAAAAATATTTCCAAAAATAGACTGGTTAAACTTTGGGGAAATACCAAATACGACTTCTTTTGTAACAGTTACCTAAAAATTTTTCGTTTTATCTTTAGCATATAAAGGACTAAATGTTTCTATGTTTTAAATCCTGCATTAATTCTACTCCTCAGGCAGCTAATCATAGTTTTCTTTGAATCTCAGTAATGCGCGAAATAAAACGTAGTGTTTCTCTCTAAAATTTCATCCTTTGCTGGTTAATGATTAATAGACTGCGGATCTTAAGATCGCAAGTGTCTCGTTTAGATGGATACAAGGTGTAAACAAGCCATAATATTTTCAGAGTGTGCGATTTTTATGTTAAAATGACTATATAAGTTCTGACAAGAAATTTAGAAATGTTTATTTATGTTACGGTTAGCTTTATGAATTAATTGAAAGTAAACTAAATGTAAAGCTAAACTAGTTTTGGTAAAGGCAGTTGGAGATCACTTGTATCCAAAAAGTTGGAGAAAATGCTTAGAAATGAGTGACTGGATGGGGTATTTATTTTTGATTCGCCAAGGATATATAGAAAGAAGGTCTTAATGTGGCCTTTTTAAGAAAAATAAAATTTACTGTTCAATTTTAAATAAGTTAAAAAAACATAACATTCAATATTCTATTGTAGGATCTAAAAGTTGTCTTCAACGAGCTTATAGTGTAAATACAAACTCTCAATGTTCAATTTTTCGCACAAATTCGAAACCGTCTGCCCGTCCGTCCGTCTGCCCGTCCGTCCGTCTGCCCGTCCGTCCGTCTGCCCGTCCGTCCGTCTGCCCGTCCGTCCGTCTGCCCGTCCGTCCGTCTGCCCGTCCGTCCGTCTGCCCGTCCGTCCGTCTGCCCGTCCGTCCGTCTGCCCGTCCGTCCGTCTGCCCGTCCGTCCGTCTGCCCGTCCGTCCGTCTGCCCGTCCGTCCGTCTGCCCGTCCGTCCGTCTGCCCGTCCGTCCGTCTGCCCGTCCGTCCGTCTGCCCGTCCGTCCGTCTGCCCGTCCGTCCGTCTGCCCGTCCGTCCGTCTGCCCGTCCGTCCGTCTGCCCGTCCGTCCGTCTGCCCGTCCGTCCGTCTGCCCGTCCGTCCGTCTGCCCGTCCGTCCGTCTGCCCGTCCGTCCGTCTGCCCGTCCGTCCGTCTGCCCGTCCGTCCGTCTGCCCGTCCGTCCGTCTGCCCGTCCGTCCGTCTGCCCGTCCGTCCGTCTGCCCGTCCGTCCGTCTGCCCGTCCGTCCGTCTGCCCGTCCGTCCGTCTGCCCGTCCGTCCGTCTGCCCGTCCGTCCGTCTGCCCGTCCGTCCGTCTGCCCGTCCGTCCGCCTGCCCGTCCGTCCGTCTGCCCGTCCGTCCGTCTGCCCGTCCGTCCGTCTGCCCGTCCGTCCGTCTGCCCGTCCGTCCGTCTGCCCGTCCGTCCGTCTGCCCGTCCGTCCGTCTGCCCGTCCGTCCGTCTGCCCGTCCGTCCGTCTGCCCGTCCGTCCGTCCGTCCGTCCGTCTGCCCGTCCGTCCGTCTGCCCGTCCGTCCGTCCGTCTGCCCGTCCGTCCGTCCGTCAGCCGTCGACGCTAGCGCCTAAACCGGTCGGAATGTTATTTTCCCCCCTTCGTATTCTATCGAACTGGGCGGCCTGAACGCTCTGCAAATTTGGAAAGGATATTTGATTTATATTTAATAATATTAATATAACATAGTTCATTATATTATAATATACAGGAAGAGTCACATAGCAATAACGTCTCCTGTAATTTTAGAACGGTTGAAGTTATTGCAATGCAGTTTTCAGGGAAATGCATAAACTAACCTGGCTAATTGATGTATGTATTTATATGTATTCACATTCATCTATTTTATCACTTGTGTTCTTTGAGATATTGAGGTAACTTTTTTTTATCAAATGGGACTATATATATTTTTTTAGTCTATCATGACGAGTGTAAAACACTGGGCCAGGAGACTCAGTACATTAATTGATGTCACTGTGGAGCCTCTGAGTGGGAGGTCCTAGGTTCAAGTCCCGACGGCGGAATGATATTCGACACTAGCCTTTCAGCTAGGCCGAATTTAATCGCTGTTTGGAGGAAAGTTCTAGCGGCCGGGCTGCTTTGATCGCTAGTTTTCCGTGGTTTCTTCTATAAACACTAAGTGAATGCCGGATCAGTACCCTAACAAACGGGCCACGAACCGCGCGCGATCTTTCTTTCCTCTTCGTTATCCTATCCTCACCTCTTCCGCGCACCCACATACACACACATACACATATACACACACACATACACATATACACACACACATACACATATACACACACACATATACACACACACATACACATATACACACACACATACACATATACACACACACACATACACATATACACACACATACACATATACACACTAACATTCACATATACACACTAACATTCACATATACACACTAACATTCACATATACACACTAACATGCACTACATTGCCACGTATGCCGGGAGACCGGCCAAGGGTTCAGAGCCAAGAGCTTGGGGTTCAAGCTGGGGCGATGCCCCATTGTTGGGAGATACCTGGTTGGGAGATACCTGTAATCACACAAACTATTGCAAGCACCACCAGTTATCATTTATGTTTTCGTCAATGTATTTTTACCCTTAAAGTTTATATTTGTATTTTATTTTCATTTAACGTCAAAATCCATTAAAAACCGTATGTGACTTAGAAGGAGAAGTAAAATCAAGTTTATAATTTTTATTGTCGACTTTTGGCAGCCGTTAACAGAAACAATATTGAACAATTTTTGTCGTAAGTATAAACCTCAAGATAATTTATAATTCCATTATTAATCACAGAGGATTATACCGCACTTGGGTCCATGAATGTCAGATGTGTTATTGAAAATTCTGAACTTCTCTGCCATGCATATTGACCTAGTTGGCAGCCTTCACGTGTTTCTGCTTCTCATTTCGTATTCCCTCCGCAATAGGCAATATGGTACTAATAAATTCCATTTTATTTCTCAAGATTCTAGTCAGGATGTAAAGGTCTGGCTTTTTTTTTGGTGAGTGTAAATTGACGATAGAATGATTTTCACAGAGAAGATCAAGTTGAACTATTTTATATTTATATCCTATGAGGTAAATTTTGTATTATGAATGTATTACACAGAATATTTGAATATTATAATTTGAAAAAAAGAGTTCCATTTGCATTTGAACGTTATTCCATATTCCAGTTTACAGACATATGGGAAACATTTGTGTTTTTCGCATATTGAGAATACGATTAAGTAAACTGTGTGTGATAGAAATGTATTAATGAAAAACGGTTCTCACAAGTGAAGGTATTTCAGACAATATATTATTTATTTCTTATTTCACAACATTTTTTTCAATTCTATAAAGAATATTTAGTATTACTCTTTTTTATGTGAAGCATAGAATCAGAAGTGCCTGTAATGTTTTCTGGATTGTTAATGATAAATAAAGTGCGCATATTATAAACAATAATAGAATTTATGAACTACCTAAAACATTACTTTCAAGGCCTTGAATACAATATGCTATTCCAGCGAGCAATTTCATTTGAAGATGCCTTAATTAAAACTGCAGAGAGGAAAGTTTGAAAGATAATGTGCAAGGCCTTTTTGATTTGCTTTTTTTTTTGCCTGAAAATTTAATTTCATGTAATAGTAATAAAAATCTGAAGTGCATGTATTATTTAATGTTCAGAATTAGAGCAAAGGGTAATAAATCGTGTCTTTCTCAAGTTCCTCCAGAGTAAAATAACGATTCTTTTTCATTTTGTGGTATGTTTAAAGAAGTTTTAGAATTTGTAGATTGGAAGGTACACAAGATAAGGGTGTCAAATTCCGGAGTTTAATTGGAAGTCCGCGTTCCTCGAAAACGGAAGTAATAGATTGGATGGCATGTCGGATTGGAAGAAATTCAGTGCCAAGAACGCGGAGATGAGGTGGGTGGGAGGGAGGGTGCGGGGTGCTCGACCCATTTAGGCCACGCAGAACTGGCGAGCCCATCCTCGCGGCCTCTCCTCTCCTCTCCGCCGCCGCGCAACCGGTGCGGGGGACGCAGATCGATGGGGTGCGCCGGGGCGGGAGGGGACGGCGCGAGGGGGTGGGAGGGCAGGCGTGAGGGCGCGGATATGCTCAAATAAGCGGGAGGTAGGGACCGACGTGGTTGAGGGGGAGGGGCGCGGTATATTGTAGGGGTGGCGGAGGCCGGGGCACGACAGAGAAGAGCGTTGTGGGGGTGCGCGCTGTAGGAATGAGCGGAGCGGGAAGGGGAGGGGAGTGGCTGTTCGGTGCGGGGGAGGGGATCGCGACGAGGATTTAAAGTGCGATTTATAGGTGGATTGAGTTGTTGCCACTGCATTGCAGCTGTGATATTCTACATATCGCGAGGTTTGGATTGTAGAGATGAGCAGTCGATGTCCGTACCACCGAGATACAACAAAGGGCTTTAGAATTATACTTTGATATTGGAGAGTACGGAAAAGAATTACAAACCATTCTAATCGTAAAGCCTTGGCTATTCAAAATATTAAATTAGCACTTCCATTTCGACAGTCACATCTCCAAATGGAATTCCATAAATCCAACAGATATGCATCACGCCTGAACTAATTGTCGAGGTATCATCAAAAGCAAATATCACAATGGTCGCTGTGAACAGTAGAGATAAGAGTCAACACTGAGTTATCAATACTGGTGTGTGTGACTGAGGTTTTCAAGGGCAGTTGTCGAGCGGGAGCGGGAGCGTTGTGACGTGAGTGGTGAAGAACCGCGTGTCCTATGGTTACATCCACTCATCATCCCGAGATTCCCACCCCACCCCGCCCCCGCACTACCCGACGTCCCCACACCACCCCCTACCCTCAAGTCACTCCGCCCCAGCGCCTCCGTCCATTTCCACCGCCCCTCCCGACGCCCACGCACCAACGCCGCCGCCGCCTCCGCCTCCCAAGCTCCGACGCCCACGCTGTGACGTCTCCGTCCCAATTTTGTCTCCCTGCTCTGACTCCCCAGGTCCTACACCCAGGGTTGCCAGATGCTTCGTATAAACATCCGCCGTTAGATGGCTGTAAATCCGCCCAATTTCCCCAATAAGAAAATTTCAACTTTCCAAGCGGTAAATTTGAATATGCATTAAAATAATAGGTATTTGAAGTTTTTTGAAGTAGTGACCCTAGGAAATAGCTTAATTTTTTTGTGAACATTAAAATTAATACTTTATGTAAAAACTTTTTGTAATAATGAATTACATCTTAATGTTTAAAATGAAGATTAATCATGCACGCTTATTCCCTCGGGCTTAACGGAAAATGCTGGCAGTGTCACCGTACTTCCAAAAGATGACTAATTTTAAATGATGGGTTCTAAAATTCACTGCAAGTTCAGCCAATGTAGTATAGTTTTTATATACTCATGTTGTGCAGGTCAAAGACGGTGTGACTTTTAGAAAACACCCTGTACTAGAGGTCTAAAAACTAACGTCACACTTCTCAAAGTAAATTTGAACGAATTAATAAATGATTAATGAAAAATTATATATAAAGTAAATACCTAAAGAAGTAAATCTCACTGTCAACGTCGTTGTGGTTGATTTTTGAAAATGTCGTCGTAATTTAAAAACCCGTCCAAAACCGCACATGTTTTGATGCATTTCCGCCCATTGGGCAGTATTCCGCGAAGTCAATTTTTGTCCCGCGAGAGAGAGCCGTTTTCCAGCCCCAAACGCGGAATTCCGCCCAATCTGGCAACCCCGCCTACACCCCCTCTCCGACAACTCCGCCCACACAACCTCGCTCTGACGTCATCGCTCGCACGATGACGTCCTTGCGTGCTACTTCGCCCCCGGGCGAAGATAAATATGCAAAAGCCGCCTTTCCACTACCGTTGGACGCTGATTGGTCAGCAACGACTCGATGATTTTTTTTTCTGTGGACGGACTTACTGCAGCTCGCTGGGTTTGGAATGCGTGGGAATTATCCGCAAGACCTTGAACTCTTTGACCTTCAGTGTACGGAAATAGAAGTGCACGTGATTTGAGATGAGGTAGTATTAGTAAAAGAAAGGAGCGTGTCCTTTAAACTGAGTTACTACAGCAACTCTCTTTTAAAAGGGACAGCTGCAGTATAAACTCTGAGTAAGTATTGACGAAGAGAGAGTGGAAATGGCCGGAAGTACTTTGTAGTGCTACAAGGTGTCAGTTCTATTTTGATCAAGAGATATTATAACTTAATGAGGCTTTTCCCAATTTAAATATATCAATGTTCCATTACTGGGAAATGATATTTGGTTGTTATGGCAGTTGATTCCTATTGAATATAAGAGATGTACATATGTTTTTTACAGAGAGTAGAACTATTTAATGTAATTTACAAGATTTTCTTCCCTTTTGTATTGATATTATTCAAACAATATTCTCGTACCTGTACATGAAGATTAGCACCTAAAAGCATTTCACTTATCTGTGTAATCCTATAACACCTCAAGTTTAACATTATGTCATTAAAAAACAGTAACAAATTTATCAGAAAAAATACTTGTATATTCTACTTATTAATTTAGTATTTGATGATGATTTATTAATACAAACTAAATTAATAATATTTGGCATTTTTGATTTTTGAATACATTTGAACGTAACGAACGTAACATTGTGTCTTAAAGTCATTACTGATAGTTCTAACCAAATCATGGTCATTCATAATGACCATGATTCTAATGGATGAGAACCGAGGATGTTGGCCTAACGGATTATATAAAAAAAATCGGAAAACGTTTCGTTAACAACTTCCTCTCTTAATATGGAAAAGGAAAGATGGTTAAATTTAACATGCGAGAGTTCTCGCACGGATACGCTAGTCTATTGATAATGAGAAAAATTGTGCATGCGAGCAGCACAGTGAATGTTGAACTAGTTCTATCCTTTTTTGAAATAAATAAAGGCGATGCCATCTGTGTCCTCACGAATAGAACCGCAGGTACAGAAAATGTTCCAAATACATAAGACCTTGCCTCACCTCAAAAACTGAAAATATTTTAACACAAACTTGCAGAAAGTATTGTTAATATATTGCCAAATGTATTCAGCATTAATTCTTAAATATACACAAAATTTTCTTCAAATATATTGCAATGGGCTTCGCTACTGGCTGATTCGCTACTAAATAATTAACGCAATTCAATTATGGGGTCCGCTACTGGCTCCCACTCTCCTGACAACTGGTGTCCTACGGATGCCGGAATGGAATTGGTATGCGACTGTTAAACGAAAGTTATTTGTTCATGTACATTTGTCATTAATTTTGTGTGTAGAATATCTTGTTGTGACGTTCTTTGTTTCCCAAATTAAAAATTGCATAATTTGCAAATTGTCTGTGCGTGTGCTGTCTGCATGACTGTATGAGCTCTCTCCCTGACTCTGTGTTTGTACATGTGCCTGCTTTTTAGCTACTTATTTTCCTCTTTTTTTCTATTCTCTATTTCAGCGCATCGATGCTGAGACAAGTACAATTCTAGGAAACGATTCATTTTTAAGTGCGTTAATGCCACGAATTATGTGTAAGAATGTAATCACCAAATGACCTTGAGAAGGAAATAAGTCATACAATCGGAAAGCAGAAATGTAATCAGATGATATTAACAAATTAACAATCAGTCTTGATCACCACCGTAACTTAACATGTATATACAACTCGTAAATTAAACCTGTTCACGAACACCCTATATTTGCATCTTGAATAAGTATTTGTGTTCGGGTGGGATATTTGAAAAATTAAACTTCAATTTGAAAAGTCCTATCATTGGGTCGTTTTGTAATCGGAATTTATATAAATGATTTCTCCTGACAGTCTTCAAAGTGACTGAATATGTGCTCTATATATCCTTACTAATTGCCCCTGCTTTTATACTTGATAAACAGTAAGTATACATTTTATCAGGTTGATTTCACTATAGTAATTAATCGTAAGAAATATTACGAGAATGAGAACATAATATATAATATTAGTATGTAATATAATATATAGTAATAAATTAAAAATAACACGAGGAGTTCCTAAATTTGAATTATTTCAAACATTTTATGATTCACCTCAACATAGTAATCAAAGATTGATCTTCTATTTCGTCGTAGTTTTGTTTATGCCCACGTTTTTTCAAGGGACTTTTATTTGACGGATTAATTATTGTATTAAGTCTTACTGAATTTTCATTTCAAACTCATGTATAAGTAGGTTGTATAAGTGTTTCTGGATTCAGACCAATTCTCTATGCCTTCTTTCATAGATCTCATCGTTTTCAATTGTCACTTTCACTGTCTTCTTTGAATTTGCTTTGCATGTTTGTTTCTGAGATGCCTGCTGTGTGGTGGCCTTCAATCGTTTTTCATTCTTCCTGTGCATTACATGGTTTCGCCTTTCTCCTTTGCCTTTTGTCTTCTGTGCATTTTTATTCAACATTTCTCCACTGATGTTTACTGACAATTTATTCGTATTTTTGTGGCATACAGTTTATCATTTATCCTGCATTTTCTTTGTGTGTTTGAGTTGGCACAAAAACAATATTGTTATGTTTTCGAACTGTGATATTCTTTCAGAATAACAATTGGAATTTCTGATTTGTGAGAACTGTGTAACAAGAGAATGTGAGATGTCCCAAAAAGGGCGCGCATTAACATTAACCCAAGTATTAGTGTTGGAAATTATGAATAAAGGCTGTTACACATCAGCGGTAAGAAAATATTGCATTTACAATTTGGCAACATTTGTCAATGTTCAAATTCAATATCAGTGTTCAAAATTATCTTGCGCCATGAACTTGCTAACAAATACAATATACAGCAAGTATAAAACCACCACATAAAAAGCAAGAAGGGATGTAATCAACCGGACGTCAGGTACAGAGGTAAAACATCTGGCCGTTCTCAGTTTCTTCCATAATGCGTTGCGCATATGCACTGCTCGAATGGGAGCAATGTGTGGCAGACCTGACATTATGTTAAGTCATCTTCATAATCATGAGAATTCTTACGATATTTCCATCCTCTTGCACGCACGCAAGAAAAAAAGAACGATCGCTCACAGTTCGCAACTTCTTGCACAGCTATCACCTAGTATTTACCCAATTATCGACCCCTTTTGCATTTCATAGAGTCCGTTTTGAGAGCATTTTGCGATGTTTGCCATGCAGTGTGTATTTCCAACTCCCTCACTCGGCGCGAAACCAACGTATCTAGTAGCTGCATCTCCCTCGCCCACGCTAATACCCGTAGCAGCGCCCTTTTTGGGCCATCCTTTCACGGATGGCGCGTCTACGAGAGGAGTGGCTCTCTCTCCCCCGCCCCGCGTGAGAGCGCGCGAGTGCCTGTCGCGCTGCATGAGCCGCTTGTTGCCTGCGCAGCCGTGTTCCCGACGCTGGTGCTGAGGGACCCTGGGGACGCCGCGTGCGCGCGCCGCCAAAGGCTGCGTGAGTACTCGCCACCGACAGCCCGCGACGCGCCACTCCCCCGCTCCTCACAGCCTCAATCCATTCTTATTCTCCTCGCCCCCTCTCCTTTTCCACTAGGACTCGTCTTCTCACAATGCGACCTAATCCAATCCAATCCTATCCAAACCAATGCAATCCGACCCAAACCAATCAATCAATCCAATCCGACCTAAAGAATCTAATCCGACCTAAAACAATCCAATCCAAAACAATCCAATCCGACCTAAAACAATCCGATCTAAAACAATCCAATCCGACCTAAAACAATCCGACCTAAAACAATCCGATCTAAAACAATCCAATCCGATCTAAAATAATCCAATCCGATCTAAAACAATCCAATCCGATCTAAAACAATCCAATCCGATCTAAAACAATCCAATCCGATCCAAAACAATCCAATCCGATCCAAAACAATCCAATCCGATCCAAAACAATCCAATCCGATCCAAAACAATCTAATCCAATCCAAAACAATCTAATCCAATCCAAAACAATCCAATCCAATCTAAAACAATCCAATCCAATCCAAAACAATCCAATTCAATACAATACAATCCAAAACAATCCAATCCGACCTAAAACAATCCAATCCAATCCGACCCAAAACAATCCAATCCGATCCAAACCAACTTGCCCCAATCCAACCCGGACCCCAGACACCAATCCTACCCAATCCGACCCGACCCAATTATACTCGACCCAATCCGTCCCGCTCCCCTTAGCCCCTTCGAGAATTGCGCTTTTGTCTCGCATTGTCTAACTGCCTCTCACTGCTCCGCTCTTCCCTACACCGTTCCGACTAGCCTCACACAGGTTTCGTCATAAACTAAAAAACCACTTCGTTGTCAAAGCCTCTACATCTTTCCCAAATCGCTAGCGAGTTTTATTATACATACTCTGTAATATATAACTCCATAATATATAACTTTTTCAGTGTCCTCCTCACCGATCCTTACCTCTGAAATACCGCCACAATCATGTTCTACCTCTCCCTTACCGTTGACACATTGTCCACGTTTCCTAGCTCTCTTTTTCTTCTTATTCTTCTTCTTCCTAATCGTCTCTGCATTGATCTCAAACAGTTCCCTGCCTCTCTCGTAATGCCTTATCACATTATCCCTGCATCGGTACACAGCTTTAGGAACCGTCCAGTATTTGCGAGCTTGGTGATCGTTGCTCCAAAATTGTGCACAAATCTGTAAATGCGTATGATCGAGTTGCTGCTGTGGTGTATAAGCAGTCACCACCTTTAATTAATTTGAAAGAAAACTGCGTTGAGAACGGTGAGTAATAGTTGTTCTCAATTATTTTTCATATTCCATACTTTTGTCATCCTTTCTTTGTTGGCGACGTAGCCCGAGCTCGCAATTATTTGGCAGTGTTACAATTAACAACACGCGCGTCAATTAACTAGGTATCGCAAAAGGCAGAGGAAGCCTTCATCAGCTCCATTTCCATTGTTACTCTAAACTTTCTACTTCTAATTCTTTGGTACTTCACAATTAGCGTCCTGTATTACTGTCGCAGTCATATGAAGTTGAATAGCTAAATTACTTAATTAAAATGTTTTCCATTTACCCGATGACATTTATTGTTGATAGAATCAAACCTTGTTGGTTCACTTACAAGTTGCCCACGGATATAGTACGCTGACTCACAAGTTGCCTACGGAGATAGTGCACATGATAAAGTGACAAGTCCAACACTACTTCCTGACTTTTCTGGAAAAGAGGAAAATTTTACCAAGAATTCAATTTTTAAGAAGTGTTCAATTTGGGCTCAGTTTCAGGAGCTCATTAATACTGTACCTAAGTAACACTTGTGTTCAGAAGACTATTTGCATGATTACATTGCAAGTGCAAAAATTGTGTTAAATTGTAACATTTGAATTTTCGTTTTTAATTCCTGTAAATATTTGGATTCACATTTTATCCCCATAGATTTCCTACATTTCTTATAATTCTTCCATTTTTTCCATGTTCTTATTTTTCATAGCAATAGTGATACTGTCGCGCCTCCTTCTCAAGGTCATTTCTTCTCTTTTAATCTTTTGATCAGATCATTTTGAAGTGACATTTGTTTAAGAGGTGTCTCAATCTTTGCTTCTTCCATTTACTTGTCATTTTGGGTCATTTGCAGATAGTCCACAATAGTATGTCCATATTAGGCTATATAGCCATTGCTTCTGAATTGTAACGTGAATTTCGTCACAACTATCTCTACAAATCAGATAATTATTCTCTTTCTCACTTTTTCTTGTCATATATGGAAATTCTATTTTCTGTCGACTTATCCTCCTTCACAAGGTATTCTTCAGATAGTAGGTACATATTCGCAAAATACAACAAAATAAAAAATCAATCAAAACTAGTTTCTTATGGTTTTTGTAATTCTAATTTTCTTAACAACAGCATGAAGTCATTTTCTTCTGCTTTCTCGATCTTTAGTTATTTATGACTATATGTAACAACGACTGTTCTATAACTCGAACTTCTTTTCTTGTAATAGATATTTGCAGTATCAGAATATAGTTTCTAAAAAAAATGAAAAAACAGTTGTGGTACTATTTGCAAATACTAGAGCAAATACTAAAGTATTATTATTATTATTATTATTATTATTATTATTATTATTATTATTATTATTATTATTATTAAAGTAACTGGCTACCATGCGGCAGAAGTAGAGATTGCAGCACTTCTTCAGAGCACTTCTCCGAAAACAAACTTCTACCTTGATTGGAAAAAGCATCAAGATGCCCATACATGGGCTACCTGGTATTCATATATTCATACAATTATTAATGATGCTTCTTGTTCTAGAGTGATCTCTGTGGAGCCATTGCAGGAGTACAAGATTGCTCTGAGTGCTTCAGGGGCACTGTGCTGCAACCCATAAAACAGTAATGTGCAGCGGGTTGCATTTCCCCTTTGCTAACCTGTTCAGTTCGTGGTGTGATGAATTTTCCCTGCCGTGTTCAGACTTTACGTGCATTTTATCATAAAAGTGTAAGATTAATTTATATCTTTTAATATAAATATACTTTTGGGAGTACCTTACAAAGAAGTTATTGTAATTCGCATGCTCAGCAGTACAAAGAGCCAAAACTAGGCACTTCGCTTAGTCTTTCAATTTCTTCAACCATATCAATATCACATCACCTACTGCAACTGATGCTTTGTTGTGTAAATTGCAAGTATTAATGTTTTCTTTCACAGTTATTTCTTAAGTTTCATCACGATCTGCAATGAGCTTCGAATGCTCAATTGGTCGTAGTATAATTTGATTTGCCATGATTTATGCAATGACTTCCGTTTTACCAAAATTCGCTTTTTACCAACCACAAACAGAAGAGGTCTCCCAAGGGCTGAGTTCTTTTGTGTGTAGTTTTGTCTCTCAAACAGTTATCTCAGAAGAATATGGAAAATGACGTAAACTTGTTTGTCTACATTACCTAAATATTAATGGCAACTGCAGGGATAAAACGCGTCTTACAAATAAGGTGCATTATTCATGAAACAGACCCTGCCAAACGCTGCCTTGCACTTTTATCAATGTTTGAATAAATGATTAGGAATAACATTGAATCATATCTGAGATTGCCCGCACACCCCTAGATATGCAAGTTACAAATGTAAAATGTATTCCGTGGCACGACGTCATTAATACAATTTGCCATCGTGTATTTGCCAGCATAATCGTGTTAAGTAAGTTAATTAATATTTTCTCATCAATAATGAACAATGAAGAAACAACAAATATCAAAATGTCAACATTCATAGGATTCCTACCATTTCTTTCTAGTTTCTTTACAAGCTTTTCAATCAATTATAAAGCTCAAAGTGCCTGAGAATCGAAAGATTCCTCGCAACTACCAGGTTCAGAAACAATTTTCGGTAGAGGGTCTCCTCTTTCCAACGGAGTTGACCATGTTTTGAGATGTCTCGGTCGAATAATTAAATGGCGTAATATATGCCTAAATTATAATGCCGACAATAACGAGTTCTCCGTTCTTGAAATCAATGCCTTAGTAATGAGATACAATATACCCGCTTGCCGCACATAATTTCCTCACGTGCACTGTAAGAAGGAAATGGCGTGGCAATCGACCATCGCAAGTGCATTTCCCTTCGGAGCTCTTAAGTCGCGCGCCTGCCCCAAAGCCTTCCCGGGCGAGCCCCCTCCGCGTGTCGCCTTGTCGGAGGTTGAGGGTCAGGGGCAGGCAGCAAACGCTCGACAGGCAGGGGCGGGGAGGGGGGCAGGCTGGGCGAGAGTTGAGCGCGGGTGGGGCGGGGGCGGGGGCGGGGGCGCGGGCGGGGTGGTGGCGCGGGCAGGGCGGGGGGCGCGGGAGAGGACGAGGCCAATTTCGAAAGAAGGGGTGCGGTGGAGAGCGCGGAGCGGGCATTGAAGCAGGCGGAACTCAACTTGGGATGGCGTGGAAGAGAACAGGGCGCTAGTGGACGGGCGGGCGTAAACGGGAACGGAGGAGTACGAATGAGCGGAAGCAGTGGCGAGGGCGAGGGCGAGGGCGAGGGCGAGGGCGAGGGAGAGGGCGCGGGCGCGGGCGCGGGCGCGGGCGCGGGCGCGGGCGCGGGCGCGGGTGCGGGCGAGGGCGAGGGCGCAAACGCAGACGCCGGTCCGCGGGAGCGGGTAGCACGAGCGGGAGCGTGAGAGGCGCGCGGGCGGCGTGGGCGAGTCGCGGGCAGATCCGGGTGCGTGGGCGGGGAAGCGCGTGAGCGACAGTGGATGCGTGAGTGGGCGCGGGCGGGGGTGGTAGCGTAGGCCGTGGCGGGATCGCGGGTGAGAGCTCGGCGGTGACGCGGTCGGCGGGGGAGGGGAGTGGAGGCGCGAACGGGCGTGGTTGGGGACGAGAGCGCAGGTGGTGGGGGCGGGAATGCGGGAGAGGGCGTGGATGGAACGCGGGCGGGGATGTGGACGGTGGCGCCGGGAGGGTAACAGGCAGGCACGCAGGGCCGGGGAGGGGGCAGGCTGGGCGAGAGTTGAGCGCGGGCGAGGCGGGGCCGCGGGCGGGGCAGGGGCGCGAGTGGGACAGGGGAGAGCGCGGGCGGGGTATGGCGGGGCCGCGGACTAGGCGCGGGCAGGGCGGTGGCGCGGGCGGGGCATGAGCGCGGAGGCGGGCGTGGGCACAATCGCGAGTGGAGGCAGTGACGAGGGGTGGGACGTGGGCCAAGGCGCGGGTGGGAGCGGTGGCGCGGGCGGAGGCGTGAGAGGACGCAGGCGGGAAGAGGGGGTGGAGGCGCGGCATGGGAGCGCGAGGGGCGGCGGAGGAGAGAGCCAGGGAGGCGTCGGGTCGATAGCGCAGTCGCTGTACGGACCAAAGGCGGAAGTAGGCCGCGCCCTCTAGCGGTCACCTGGAGGGCAACACTCACTGCGCAGTGCGTGGCACGGTCGCAATGATGACTCACTGGCTCTTATTTGCACACGTCAAATTTTTTTTTTAAATATTCCTGTTTCTTTACTTCTTTTTCTTCTCTTCCTCCATCGTATTTTTCTTCTTCCCTGCCACCCACTCGCCAACCTCTGAATTCTACCCACTTCTCCTGTGGCTAGAATTCAGACGTTAGTATCCAATTGAAGATGGCACCCGAGGCGGACTTCGCTCCTATTGCTTCCCTGTGATACCCTTACACAAAATAACACTTGGTCTCAATGTATCCATCCCTCTAACGTGATAATTCTTTATATATTGCGCTAGCACACACACACTCATTCACCTACATCCATTTGAGATTGCCGATCATGGCTTCTTACTTCTTCTTCGCAACCCATTTGAGTGCCCGTCCCCCTCGTCCTCCCGACATAAATCAATGCCGTTCTCAGAAATAATCCTCTCAAACCTCCTATTCATCGTACAGCTCACATTTGTGACGCACAGTGCTCCATTCATCTTCCTCAAGTTGACTTTTCTGCATGAAAGTCTGCTTAATTTCCTAGCCGAGTCCTCATCTCTCTTTACATACAACCAGAGTGGAACAAACAACCCGTTGACTGATGGAAAATTTTCAACTACTTTGTACAAGTCAACTGTTACTGTAAAATGTCATAGATGCTTTTGGCAAAATTGTGATTCAAATTTAGTTCATTATTAAGCGTATTCTCTTTTTTTAATTGAAAGGGTTTTCAACAATTGAAATGAAATTCGCGAATATCACACAATGAAATTATTAAACTAGAAATTGTAAAAAGGGGATTGATACTTAATTTACTACATTGTCCTGAATTTTTATAGATAAGAAGTGGGCAAATTTGAATATCTTGAGGCATATCATTTGTCATACATTGCTCAAAGAATTGTTTTTGTGTGCTACTCTCCCACTGATCGTCTTTCGTTTTCTTGCAATTAAATGTTACTTTCAGATTCTTTTAATGCTTATTTTACAGAAAATTCTATTGAATTTTGTTTCTTCTTTATTATTTTCCTTAATTCATCACGAACATATTTGAAATTGCTTTTCACCAAACTCAAAACATCGATTAAAATATCATCCCGGTGCTGATAATTTATTTCATGAAATTCACATAATTACGAATGGCTTAACTTATTTGGTAGCTTCTATTAAACTTTTCGTATGTGAAGGCATATCCAGATCATGACGGGATCGCACGAATGGAGGCAAGAGGAGAGGGATTCGTTATGATTTACTAACAGATGTTCAATAATGCATATATTTGTCAATCATTAATTATACAGTTAAACATATCTAAAGAGATCAGTGAATAGAAAAGTACATAAAGGAGTTTAATCTAAGAAAAATGTGCTTACAATAAGTATTATCAGTGGGGTTTGTCATGAAAAATGTCTGATGACTGATAGGCTATGACACAGTGGAAATTGTTTTTCAGATCACCTCGTCCATACCTGTAAAAGCCGTCCTCAGTGGCGATGTGGTAACGTTGGGTAAGACAGGAAGCACTCTCTTGATAAGCTTCCCATGAGGATCCGGCTTAAAATGAGGGTGCCTCACCCGTTACCACGACTGAAAATATCTGCTGTCCTTTTAGATGAAATGTTTCGAAGAATAATTTTCACTGGACCATGGCCAATCCTTCCAAAGACAATATCCACAATAAGCCAATATCCAAAGACGCCATCCCTGAAATCCTATTACTTCAGTGTGTTTGCAGTTTAATTTGAAAATTCAGACCATAATAATTCTATCTAGAACAGGGGTCGGCAACATTTTCATACCCACGGACCTCATAGTCAAATCCTCAGTAGGTCGCGGACTGCACATACACCATCTCAATACATTTTTTACAAAAACTTCGAAATTTTAATAACAATAATTCAAGTTGACACCAATTTCTTCTACCTTGATAATTGCACGAGACACCCAAAAACAACAGAAACGTTGTCGAAACGCATATCGAATCCTGATCAATGTTACGAAAGCGCAAGGACTATTCAGGTAAATTCTGGGAGTAAGAGAACGCGAGCAGCGAAGAGTGGTGTAACGGAGGAGGGGGAGAACGGTAGCTACTTCCAAGGCCGCAGAAGCTGATGAATGTTCACGGACTGCCCTGAAACACGTCCAATGCCTTACAATTAGCTGTTCATGTATCAAACTGATTTTTAGAAATGTGTGATTGTTGTTCGTAAGTTGGAAAAAAAATCCATGCTAATTTTATTCAGTGTAATGGACACAAGAATTAAGGTCCTTCAGGCCCTTCAGGCCGTATGAGACGGCGATGAACCCACTCTATTATGCATCATGTGCGGCATGTCACGGATCTTCTAGTACCATTATCCAGATCAGGGTTGCCCAACCTTTTTTTCGTTGACCCCTTTCAAAGAATTGTTTGCTCCATCGAGCTCATTACATTTTTCCCTATAATATACAGCACAAACAATCCTAACACAAAAAACTGCGCGTACATTCCATAAAGAGAACAATTTCATAAAGCAATATTTGCATAAATATCTCAATTTTCAACAACGGAAACTCTTTCGCTTCGGAGGAACTGAGTTTAATATTCATTGTTGTGCTTTGGGTACAAAATGTTGAACTTTTTTAAGAACTAGTGATAACATTTCTCTAGTGCGTATTGCGGAGAGTATTTTCTTCGGCAATAAGAGTATTGTTTTGAATACATAGTTATAATTTTTTGAGTTGTATAAATATTCTAATTCCTAGGTATGGACGGCGGATATGAAGAAAAGGAATGAATATATAATTTGTTATCATAAGTTTAGTTGTTCTATATCAGAAAGCACTTAAACCCAGTATCAAGTTCAATAAATCCTTTTCGTTATCAACGGGGTCTTGTCTATACAGTCGCCTGTTTATATTCGGCCACTGGCCCCGAAACGATCCCTTGATCACCGCTAACCGCTTTCAAAATATCTTAGACCCACACGGGGTCGTTCCAACTCCTTTGGGAACCCCTGATCCAGATAACCTAATCCAGATGAGCGGTTGCGGAGTGGAGGCGCATGTGTGGTGTGCTTGACCATCACTAACCACCTTCAAAATGCCTTTGACCCCAGAGGTCGATACCGACCACGCTAGGAACCCCTGATCCAGATAACGTAATCCTAATTAGCGGTTCCGAAGTGGAGGCACACCTATGGTGTGCTTGATCATCCCTGCCCTCATCAAAATGTCTTCGACGCCCAGGGGGTTGATACCGATCCCTTTGGAAACCCCTGATCCAGATGTGCTGATCCAAACAACCTAATCGAGATAAGCGGTTGCGGAGTGGAGGCGCGAGTGTATACTTGGGTTTTTCGTTCTTGGCGCACCAAGGTCACAGACGAAAAATGGAGAGGGAAGGCTTTCTGCAATAGGGAGACACAGAAGTGACGTGGAAGCTTCCTATTGGAGAAAGCTTTCCCTCTCCATTTTTCGTCCGTGACCTTGGTGCGCCAAGAACGAAAAACCCAAGTATAGTGTGCTTGACCATCACTGACTCCCTTCAAAATTTTTGCCTCCCCTCCCCCCGCATCGGGTCGACACTGATCCGTGGGGAATCCCTGATCCCCAGTCACTGTAATCCAGCTGAGCGGTTGCGCATGCGCCGCTGTGGCTGAGGAGTGAGCGCGTGCGGTGTGCGCAGGGTCGCAGGGCAGCTGCGAGGGCGCCGAGGCGGAGCGCATGGACGCCGCGCGCGCCCGCGCCAAGGCCGCCGCCGCGGCCACCGCCTCCGCCGCCAAGGCTGGTGAGTAGCCCAGGGCACTGGTGTCAAGGTCTTCTGCTGGCGGCAGTGGAATGCCACGAGCTACTCTGCGCAACTAGCGTCGGAAAAGGAAACTTTTAGTAGCCCTGCCGTTTTACAGTAGGGATGGCGTTGTCTCTGGTGGCGGGGTAATGAACTGCGTGGAGGGGCGATTTCGTCGTGTCACTCGTGCCACGGACTCCCGTTCGTGGCATCGACCTTGACAACACTGGCCTAGGGACCCAACCTCAAAGGGCGGAACCTTACATGATAGTCATAGGAATCCCAATATATTTAGAAACAATTTTTTTTAGGCATTTGAAAGGCAAGTTCTAACTAATTTATTAATTAAGCCGATTTTCCAATTCATTTTTTTATTATTTGAATTACATGAATAATGAAAATTATAAACAAAATTAAATAACAAATAATAAAATTGGTTACGTCAGAGGTTTAGAGACCTGGTGAGGTGGTATGCAGAGGGAGCTCACTTTCTGTACCGACGAGCCCGTGTTTTGAAGGAAAGTAAATTCGATCTTGCGTGTTGCGTTATCTCCCAGGGCGTGCGAACGCAAATCCCAAGAGTCATTGAAAAAAAATCCAATTACTAAAGAGGAGGAGCATCAATCTTGTGATTGCCTAGGGTCCCTAGGTGCAGAAGTGCGACCCTGAATGTAGCCCTGCACACACACACATACATACACACCCACAAACACACATGCACACACGAATGTACTATTCCACGGTTCACGTGCTGTGCTTATCTAATAGTTTTTGATGGCAGAAAATATTAACTTAAGTGCCTTCCTGGGGACGAGAAAGTCGCATATCGTACATTTCTGCCAAGAACCTCAATCCCTAAAAACGCTTTTCGAAAAGAAAAGAAAAAAAAGCAATATGTCAGATCACATCCAGACAGCATTTTGACGTCAGAGCAGGCCGGTGTAATCCTGGCCTTACAAATTTTGAAAACCTCCAAATTCTCATTTAATTTTTATTCATAATCATGTAAGGAATTACAAATGTTGATTTTACGAGACTACATGAATAATGCTTAAAAAATACCGTTCCATTATTTCAACAAAACTCCGGATCCATTTTATTAAACCTTGGACAATCATTAACTTTCGAACTTCATGAAATAAAAATGTTCTGAATATAAGTGAAGTCTCTAATATTCCGTCCTTTTTTAAATTCAAAATTCAATGTAAAACTTAGTTTTAGCAATGATTATGTGGAGGCTAGGCGCTAGTGAAGAACATGCTATACGGATTGTTTGGACGCTAGTGAAGAATACTAGCGCCCATCTGTTTTGATCTGTAGTTCTTCCGGTTAATACCAGGCTAAGACCGGGTCAGTACCCAAAGAAATGCGCCAAGGACTGCCCGTAATCTTTCCTTTCTCATTAATCCCTTCTTCCTCCCTTACACACACTTATCTTTCTTCCACTACACTATACTGCGATTTTTCTAACTTTGCCCCTCGAGGCCAGTTTTCACGATGGAATATGTCACGGTATTTCGCCACGTTCTCACTCGTGCCGCCAGGTATCGTATGATCGCGACCGTATCCAGCAGTGCTTGCGATCTTGCGACTTCTAGCGGTACGATGGAGAAAGATGCGAAATGCCATGTGATATTCCATCGTGGCCATAGAGGCTTGAGGGGCAGAGTTAGAAGAATCGCACTGTACCACACATGTAGGGAGCTTGTCCCGACTGGGGCGGACACTCGCTGGTGGTAACAACTGCGAAGGAAATCATGCAAGTCAACGTGAATTTCGGCGCCAGATTTCACATTCCAGATGGGAATGAATACCGTTACCTCCCAGGATGGCATGTTAATGCATTACACTTAATGACCTCAGTAGCTGACACGCCGAAATAATACTCACTCACTGGGGATATCTTTTGGGGATCATATGGAGCTGCTAGAAACGGGACGATGAGATTGTGGAGAGGAACCTATATATTCCAGACTGTAGGGAACAATCATTTTCCCGTGTCTTCTGGGCACCTAAGTCACACGTAATAAATTTCTCTATTTCGTAAGTATTCGCAATGCCTCATCATATGAGAGAACGAAAAAAAGGTGCTTCCTAACCACATCTGGAAAGACAACCCCTTGACACGTCGACTTTTGACATATTACCTTTCGAATGTTGCGAAACTCGAAATATTTTAAACAAAATTATTTAATTTGGGATGTTATGGTGTAAACTAATTTAGTTCAAAATAAAGTTCACATTGTCAACTTTATAAAGGGTCCATTTTGAAGTTCCGTGATCTGTAGTTCTTCCGGTTAATACCAGGCTAAGACCGGGTCAGTACCCAAAGAAATGAGCCAAGGACTGCCTGATGTTGATAAATAATCTCTCTTTTCTGCCTGCAGGTAAAACAGTCTTGCCTACTGGTAGGAAAGATTACTGGCAGTCCTTGGCTCATTTCTTTGAGTACTGACCCAGCTGTACTATCAGTCACAAGTACTATCCATGTGATTATTTTTTTTTTTAAATTTTCTATGAATATCTTTTCCGGCTTTTGCTTACGCGGTCCGCTTCTATCCAAGTCTCAAATGCAGTTCTGCAAGGTACGATCGCTCGTATTCGCTCGAGCGGTTCAGGCTCGAGTACCGTAAAGTTCGAGGTCCTGCGCTCGCAATTGGCTGACTCACACGTCAGAGCAATGGAACTGACTGCTTCGCTTCGCCTTTTATGGAAGGGACAGGTGTCATGTCGGGTGCGATAACGTTTAATAATTACATATGAATAATCATGAAATTTTCAGGCTAATATTTCATTTGTTGTAGATACATGAAACATATAAAAGATAAATTAAAGTGTATGACAATATAAATAATTAATAAATGTTTTACAAATTCCTTTTCTAAGTTATTAATTTGAACTAATTCTTACCGAATCAAAATGCTCATTTGTTCTAAAATAATATTTTCAGCTGCATTTAAGTTTCTTTCATTTGCTGAATTTGCATCTAAACTTATAAAGAAAAAAGATAAACTGCACATTTCATCCACACTTTTTTCACATAATTTTGTACTCGTTGTTTACATGTTGCAACTTCCCGGAATCTAATTTCACATTTTAAATGGTAACTCAACTGGCTGTGTCACAAGTACGAAATGTCAGATGCTCAGTTTTCTCAGACGAGCATTTTTTCGTGATATTGAGGCAAGCGAAAACTAATCTTACTGGACTGCCATCTTGCAGATTTTGTGTCAGTTGCGGTGAAATCGTCTCGTGCCGAGCTCTTGCCAACAGTCTTCCGTAAGTGGATTGATCGAAAGGGAAAAATGTATTGTTTCGTTTCGATTGATACCACCAACTGTGGACTAAAAAGTACCTTCCTTTTATTCTCCCCCGATGTTTGAGCTTTCCCTTTCACATTTATACCATATGTATTCTAATATTTGACTTCTCTCTTAACGTTCTTCTGTTGTTGATTCTTTATAAATAATATTGCTGTCAAAGGGAATGCTCTTTTTTGCTGTGTCGAAATCTGCTTTGATTTTGACGATATATACGACGTACGTAAATTTTTAACAGACAAAACAACAGGAAGTTTCTAAAAAGTAGCTGAAATGTACAATTTTTCATGAATACGTACGCTCAAAACTTCAGTTTAGTCGCGGCTCGTGGTTTTATAAATGGGGAAGGCTGCAAATGCATTGCATTGCCTGCATTGTATTTCTATTAATAATAAGTTTGATACAGACGATTGAGAACGACGCGAAATACCGTGAGATATTCCATCCTGGGGCCCGTTTCATAAAGGTTACAAGTTACAAGTTACTAGTAATCACAAGTACTCGTAAGTTCTGTTTCATAACGATTTTGCCGGGCCCCAGAAGACAAGACCTCATGCGCCAAGAAAGAAAAAAACCCAAGTACAGCGCTCCTACCGCATACTGGGAAAACTAGTTGAAGTGCAATGCTACTCGCGGAGCTGCACAGTAATGCTATCTGGTGAGCTCGCCGTTCTTCAGGCCCTACGCTCCACCGAAGGCTGTCTCGCCGCAGCCTTCGTCCGCTGGTAAGCGTCTGCAGTGAATGCATGACGTCACGCCCTCCTCGTTTTGTACAGACCTTATGGGAGAATAAAGTGGGAGCCTAAAGCTTCTCTCTTCCCTGTCAACAGCTTTAAATGCGTTACGGACGTCCGTTAACGAACTGACAAAGATAGATTTTGATATGATTGTAACATAATACAACTCAGAATTCCATTATTAATAAATAAATACATTTGTAAACATATTTTTAAATTTCTTTTGGACGGCGATTTCTCTAGGAGAGGCTTCGCCTTACAGCCTTTAATGACGAGCCGCGCCTGCTTCAGTTTGTACCGCCTGTTATTTTCTCAGGTAAAATATTTACAAAGTTCGGTAGCACTGACAAGCGATAGGCTGGTGATACGGGCAGAGATCCAATTTTTCATTGTATACGTCACTCTAAATAACCTATGTAGTAGTGCATTTTATGGCAACTTCAAATTGTTTCGGCAGCTAAAATTTTCCATGTGAACAACGGGTGACCTTAACTATCGCTAAAAAACATCGCCTGTTTTGAAATGTCAGAAAATACCTTTCCTTGTGAGATTAATATGGCAATATGGTCAGACCATGATTTGGTTTAAAATGAAAGTGTGATTTTAGCGAAGATGTGGTAATCTTCAGTGCCTTATGTAGGGGCAGGTAAAATAAAACTTTGCACGCGGCAGAAAGAACATTTGGCCATAAATTAAATCATGCTCGGACTACGTCAATATTCACGATACTTCCTGCTATTCTTCATTTGGACTCTTTCTTATCTTCTTTCTTTCGACTCATTTTTACTTTCCCGTATACGTGATATAGGGGAAGTATGTAATGCTGCGAAAGAAAGCTTATTTTCGGCAGAAAAAAATTCATTGCCGGGCCCTGATAACCAAAAAGGGGAAAAATCCAGCTGCTAAATTAAGAAAAAATGTCCTAACACATGGTGCAGCCAGAATCCCAGTTTTGTGGGTCTTTGATGCCGAAAAAACAATTGAAAGCAAAATGTCTGTCCGTCTGTGAACAACTCTAGAGACTAAACCGTTCAGCCGATTTTCTCCAAAATTGATATTCCCCGATCGATCTGACTGATCTCGTCGCCCCTTGAATTTGAAACCTATATTTTAATTTAGGGGATACTTTACATGAAGCCCCTGGGACATTTTCAAATTTTTCAAAAAATGGCGCCAATAAGTTTGACTAAATTTTGTTGTTAGATAGTCTGAAGGTCATTGGTGTAGAGCTCATGTGGGTTGAAAAATCGATTTTTCGAAAATTGAAAAAAAACAATTTTTTCGGCGTCTTCCTACAACTACAACTATGAAGATACATTTTTTCTTAATGAAATGTGTTCATAAACAGATATTCAAATAAGGCCGTGTGCAATTTTTAAAAAACATGAGTATTTTTGCAAACTTTTGCGTCAAACATAGGCAATTTTATTTTCTTTAAACCATTTTTCTTAAAAACCGCACAATTTTTTTATGAAATTGGGACCTTAGATAGCATAAAGGAAGCTTAAGAGAATGGTGCAGGTTTCATGTTAGTTCAAATGCCTGATTTTGCAAATATTTTAAAAAATTAAATGTTTTCGGTGTCTTCGGTGAAGATACAATTGTTTTTATTAATGAAATATGCTCATCAAAAACAGATCTTAAAGTAAGGTCATATTGATTTTTTTGAAAATATAAGTAGTTTTTCTATAATTTCCTGGCAAACAATTGCCCGCTCGGAATTGACTACGGTTCGTTTTCGGCGTCTTTTTACAACTACAATTGTGAAAATACATTTTTCTCAATGAAATGTATTTATCAAAAATACGTCTTCAAATAAGGTCATGCTTAATTTTTTGAAAATGTTATTTCTTTGTTCGTTTCTTGCATTGAAGCTTTTGCTATACGTTTACATATTAATCTTTTATAATTTATTTAAAATCTATTTGAAATATATGAAATAAAAATTGTTAGCTTTCAGGGAACATCAACAATGCAGGGAATGCAACAATGGAATGTCGCTTCGTACTCGCAAATCTGTGAATTATATGTCATTGTTGTGACATGATATAGCTGTATGAAAAGGAGTATCAGGCTTCTTTCTCCAATACCAGTTTACAAAATTTTTGTATTATATGTTCATGCAGTTGTAGAAAATATGTTGTTCATATTTCATGTGTGAAGTTTCCCTTTCCGTTTCAAACAAACGGAAACTTTCCACACTTAATATGAAAACTACTATTTTATTATATGCGTTCTAGGGGGTAAAATGATTACCTGTAAAAATATGTTAATGGTTGCTAACTCTATTTTAAACTCCTATATTGGCTATTTTACGTGCGAATATTGCCAATTTTAAGTGCATGGTCGTATGCATATTTTAAACTTTTTTAGTGCATGAAGTTCCGGGGTCTAGTTATAAACCATTTAATATCATCTGGTCCGTAATGAAATTTACTGCGTGTTGAATAAAAAACGATGAAACTGTTTCGGAACTGTTATCTTACAAAAGGCAACTCACGAGTGAGCAGCCAGTTATCGCCGTTCGTTACGGACCGCGCGCAATCTTTTCTCCCTCGTCCTTGTCCTATCTTCACCTTCACTTACACACTCTCACACTTACACGCACCATACTACCACACATGTCGGGATCTTTGAGCTTGTTTCGACTGTGACAGTGCCCCACTGGTGGGAGATTTTCTGGTTAGTAAACCCCCGCAAGCCGACTTGTAGGTTAGCCCGTTCGTTACGGACCGCGCGCAATCTTTTCTCCCTCGTCCTTGTCCTATCTTCACCTTCACTTACACACTCTCACACTTACACGCACCATACTACCACACATGTCGGGATCTTTGAGCTTGTTTCGACTGTGACAGTGCCCCACTGGTGGGAGATTTTCTGGTTAGTAAACCCCCGCAAGCCGACTTGTAGGTTAGCCCGTTCGTTACGGACCGCGCGCAATCTTTTCTCCCTCGTCCTTGTCCTATCTTCACCTTCACTTACACACTCTCACACTTACACGCATCGTACTACCACACATGTCGGGATCTTTGAGCTTGTTTCGACTGTGACAGTGCCCCACTGGTGGGAGATTTTCTGGTTAGTAAACCCCCGCAAGCCGACTTGTAGGTTAGCCCGTTCGTTACGGACCGCGCGCAATCTTTTCTCCCTCGTCCTTGTCCTATCTTCACCTTCACTTACACACTCTCACACTTACACGCACCGTACTACCACACATGTCGGGATCTTTGAGCTTGTTTCGACTGTGACAGTGCCCCACTGGTGGGAGATTTTCTGGTTAGTAAACCCCCGCAAGCCGACTTGTAGGTTAGCCAAGGCTCTAGCCATCCAGCGGCAGATCATCGCCACCTCCCGCGAGAAAAAAAAGCATGCACTACACCTACGGGACTAATGGACCATCCATAAATTACGTAAAGCAAATTTGGAGTATTTTCTGTACCCCCTCTCCCCCTTTTAACGCACTCGTAACGCCCACTAGAACTCCCCCCCCCCCAATAATTACGTAACCCTTGCCGACCCCCCTTGTAAATGCAAGATGTGAAAACAAATTATAGTACAGTAAAATAATTAGCATTTATTTTACTTGTGATGTGTATTAAAATTAATGATAATTAAAGTAGAAATTAGTTGGAGTTGTGAGTGAAGGCAGAATACTTGAGCGGGAAATGGTTGGTCACATGCTATCCACACGCGCCGTCGTGGATGATGCAAAAGCGAGAATCTAGAGTGCCAATTTAAATGGATTCTAGAATATACTTCGTATCAGTTTTAAATATTTTCTTCGAAGTCTTACAGATTTAAAAGACGATGAAAAAATATGTTCATTTATTGTAAGAATTTACAATCAATACCTTTACTTTATTTGTTTTTAAAACAAATTAATTAGTTCGTACTTTAGTGTTTTAGTGTAGGACTCAAATAAGAAATTATTTCAACAAATCGATCTCCAAAAATGTAAAAAAATCAATGTTATGTAACACTTAACTAATACCCCCCTACCCCAATCTAACGCAGCATAACGCTGCCTCAGACCCCCTCCCCCCTCTTTAGCTTTACGTAATTTATGGACGACCCCTAATGACCTTAGCCGTCGACGCGCCCGGAAACACTAATCAATTATTATTATTATTATTATTATTATTATTATTATTATTATTATTATTATTATTATTATTACAAATGTTTGACAGTTCAATGAATTGACTGCTTTAGCCGGGAAACGAACCCGCATCTCCTGGTGTACGCCCAGTTGCTAATTAGAGTCAAACATCATTTGCATTCCTTTTGCTAAGTATGGGGCCGCAACAATTAGTTGGGAACTGCGAAAGGGGAAATGTATTCTTATGCTATTTTTAAGCTTCTAATTGACCAGGTGTTCAGGTAGTGAAATGTAAAATTTATTATTTTATAAACAATGATAAAATGTGTTATAATTGCTAGGGAGATATTATTAATAATTATTATATCAATATGTTGGTCCATCATTTAAAAGACAGAAAAAATTCTTGAAATAAAAGTTTTAAACAATGTATATTTCAACGTTTCCGAAACGTTGTGAAGAACATGTATTTCATTTAATATTGTGTAAAACTTTTATTTCAATATTTTTTTCTGTCTTTTAAATGTTGGGCCAACATATTCATATACTTGAAAATATAGACAGATACTAAACATATTAATTACAATTAATAATGATTATCTATTCGTGTTATTTTCTAAACGAGTGACACATATGAAATAGGGCGCGCGGCGTCCGCGCCTGTTGCAGAGACCAAGTGAGCCTCCGGTCACCGCCTCCCCCGCTGCTGCTGCCGCCGCCTCCGCTGCCGCTGCCGCCGCCGCCGTCGCCCCGCGCCGCCGCCGCCCGGTAGCCCCACCGCCGGCTCCGGGGCGCCGTCGGCCGCCCGCCGCCCACGGACAGCCCTTAGCAACATGCACCTTCTCTCGCGTTAGAAGCAGCTTGCAGCCAGCGCCCTTGCGCTCCTCGTAGAGGCAGCCTCTTGCCCGCCACCCTCGCCCCGCTTTAGTTGGAGGCTCGATTGTTGAATCGATCTCCAATCGGAATTTACGCAGACCTTTCGCCTAATAAATTCGAATGTGAAAGATCGATCTTTCAATAGTCGATTTTTAAAAACCATTGATTTAGTCACGTTTCATTGTATTGATGAGAAGTTTTGAAGGAGATCGCAATGTAATGATATTCTTGCTTATCAAATAAATTAAAACTACGCAATATTTATAATTTGAGAGGTTATTCGTAAGGAATATCAGATATTGCATTTAACGCTGTATATCAATGAATACCCTCGTCTTTATATTGGGCATAGAAAATACACATGCATTATAATTGTATAAGCACTTAAACTGCAATATTTGAGATCGATGTTTTCGTAGGAGGAAGTATACTTTTTCAAAAAATTCACATTTAACATCGTTCTAAAATAGCGCTATTTCTCTCATCGAAAATATCGATTTTTTAAAAAATTAAATGCAGTAGATCGTTTCAATCGATCTAAAGGATCGATCTTTCGTATCGCGTCCCCCAGCGCTTGTAGAATGGCTCCCAGCTGATGGCGCTAGGGCTGCGCGCGCAGACGGCTCGAGCGCTGCGGGCGGCGTGGGCGGCGGCGCTGGCGCGGTCTGCGCTGCGCCTGTGGGTGGGCGCCCGCCCGCGCCCGCCCCCGGCGCCGCCCCCGCGCCGCCCCCGCCCCCGCCCCCGCGCCCGTCTCCGCCCCCGCTGCATGCGCCGCTGCGGCCAGTGACCGACCTCTCGCCTCTCTCCGCTCTCTCTCCTCCTCGCACGGTGTAGGCAGATGGAAATAGACATCGAATTTCTCAGAATATCCATTCTCTTAGAAATCGAAACCGAAAGATCGACCTTTCAAAAATCGATTTTAAAAACTGACAATCTTGTTATCTCATCTAGAAAAAGATTAACAAATCGTGTAAAATTCATTGCTTAATTCATCTGTCAAGAATATTATAATTTTAAATTATATTTATATTTTATTAATTATCATTTTTCAGTCGGTAAACAAATTTATCTTTATCGGACACGCGAAGCGTTACTAAAGTTGGAAAACAGCGATAATGTGATAATTGTATTGAAAAATTTATTTAGAAATGTGTTCTCGAGGTTTTCTTGAAAAAAATCGAATGTGAAAAGATCGATTCTGGAGCTCGGTTTCTCTTTAAAAAACAATCACTTTGTAAAAATTAATTCGAATTGCTCCGCACTACACAGCACTCCGCTCTCTCACGCCTAGGCATTGAGGTTCCTGTAGTTTGTCTATCGAAGTCACGTAGCGTCTTTATAAAAAGAAGCGCTCATCTTATTGGGAATAAAAAACCCGCACAATGTATTTGAAACCCCAGCTGTTAAAAAATAGTCAATTGTATTGAGAATATTCATATTACGGAAAATGGGTCGTTCTTTGGTGTTTTTATGGAACTTTTTTCGAGGAGATGAAAATCTTACCGTTTATAAAGAACGTTTGGTGTCGTTGTAGCGTAATGGATGCCAGTGTTTTTTAAATGTGCTTAAATCTTGTCGTTCTCACTTTTTAGAGAATTTTAGATGAGATGCTTAAGGACGGTACCTAAGGAAACTCGAACGAGCGAATGAAGCAGCTGTTGGGCTCTGACGATCCTTGCGACGTCCACAAGCGGTGGTTTCGCACATTGGCTTATTGCAATGTTCTGAGTCTATTTATTTTAATTCTGCCGTAACAGATATCGCAGTGAATCCACTGTTGAAACAGTGTTTATTTTGATAAGGGAGCTGGAAAACTTGTATATTGGGAAAATAATATTAATACTTTAAGAATTGAAAAATCAATCAACCTTACATTGTAATTCGTTACAGGGTGATCCGTTAGAACTCGCACAAATTTGTAATATCAAATGTTGGTTAATAAAGTGAATTGTATACAATGGTTAGATGACGGAAGATTCGTTTATGACTTCTTTACATTTCTATGGAACGCCTAAATTTTCCGTTGTAAGCGATATCGTGTCTTCCAGACCATTAGATTCAGAAAAGTTACGTGTCATAATTTCATTGTTTTATTTGCAGTGAAAGTAATTATAAAAACAGCTTACTTTAATTTAATATGTATCAGATAGAAGTGATTAAGTTAGTTTCAGAGATTAAAATTATATAACGTCTTTCAAGTAGTTCCGCGTATTTAACGTTCAATGTATGTAGAATTCAATGATAAGACAAAACTTTCTCATGTCTGTCATACCACGATTTCCATTTCAGAATTTAAAAAAGATAACTTATCGATATTATGAGTCTTTAATTTTTTTTTATTTCTGGCGAACCACTTGCCGTGCATTGAAAAAGACTTATGAAAGTGAATTTATCATTCAAAGCTTTAGCAAATTTATTATCGGATGGTAGGTTTATCACATCATCGCTTAAGCAATGAAACACCAATTACATGTTTAACATGAAATTTAATTTATTATTCTGTGGGAATATATTTGAAATTGGATGTCTCATATTTAATTGAAGCATGTATATCACGTAAATTAAAAATGTGTTACTCGTCAAAATGTTCACGAAATTGTTCAAGAAGAAGTTTCAAAATACTACGTTACATCCATTAAACTCTGCTTTCATCAAAATGCAATCAACTTAGACCCAATATTTGTAGGATCGTATAAAAAGATTTGACAGATAAAGAAGTGAATTTACGTTTATTCAAAATACATTATTGATTGCCTATACTTTAGTTGTATCTGTATGATTGAAATGTAATAAATTATGAAAAAAATATTGTGTAATAAAAATTACGTATCTACAAAATCTTGAAATTATCACAAAATTCAATAATTATGTGAATGACACTCACAAGAGAGTAAACATAGTGATTTTACTTCAATTTTTCAAACTAGATTTCTCCGAAGTGTCAGAAATCGAATTCTTGGTCAGCGCTATTTCCTCTTGAACAAATTCTACTTTTGATTGTACTCTCATTATGCTTGAGTATTTACTTGTGGTTTAATGTAAGTGCCGTTATAAAATGTTGCCTATGGCAAACGTAAATAAAAGTTTTTCCAACCCCCACCACGTTCTTTCTTTGTCTTTCTAAACACTTCATGAATTCGTAACCTTCAGCTTTTCATAAGAACAAAATAGTCTGCTTCCTCGAAAAATCTTATGCAATAAAGATTGTCCATACTTCTTCAAATTGCAACAGATAGACTGCCCTACATCCTACAACATTAAATTATTGTAAATTTTAGAAAATTATTAGCGGGCATATCCGACGTTGCGCGGGGATTTGCGTAAATGGAAGATACTTCACAAATATTAAAAAAAATAGTGAAAATTCATTTTGGATTGACCACTTATACTTTAAAATAAAACGTGTTAGTCTTTCATTAATATGTGAGTATTCACTGTTTGAGTAAGGGTGCTAATCTCTTCTCGTAAAAGAATCTGGCAATCTCTCT
The DNA here is from genome assembly GCA_031308135.1 of Acheta domesticus. Lineage (NCBI taxonomy): Eukaryota > Metazoa > Arthropoda > Insecta > Orthoptera > Gryllidae > Acheta > Acheta domesticus. Next base: position 134,130,032 of record JAHLJT010009355.1, read on the forward strand.
CACCTTAATCGTTAAAGTTGTTAAAGGTAATCGCCGCAGAAGTTTTAAAAGTCCAGCATATTGTAATGGTACAAGTTTCGCCCATCGTAAATATTTACATTCTTACTATCCCGTGTGACCACGACAGTTTATCAAAGAACAAAAATATTGCTTTATCCACGTTACCGCGTGATTCGTCCGACTCAGATAATTTTCTGAAGTATCCCACTTTGGTTTCCCTCGTTTCTTTTCGTAGTCACTTCGGCAGGCAGAAAGGGGTGGTAAGTAATCATCTAAGAGACCACATAGAGAAGAGTAATATCACAATATTATGCAGTTCAATTCTGTAATAGCACTGCCTATTAAACTTTTAATAGGCATATTTGTGTAACACTCATTTAGAATGTAAAGTGATGTTTCAAAATATAAGTGTATCATAATAAATAAAAATAAAGTAAAATGTGAGTTATGGTGTATCGAATGACAGGATAAAATGCAAACGTCAAGGAAATGCGAGTACATTTGCAGGGTTCTATAATACCCTGGCTCGCAGCATGATTCATCATAGCACGCTCTCAGTTTCCGTGACCCAGCCTTGAGAACTGCCAGGTCGTGTAACAGAAAAAGTTCCCGTCTAGAATTATGAAGCTCACTTACAATGAATATGTGTGTAAGCACATTAATATGTGTGAGAACATTAATACGTGTGAGCAGCAATTAACAAGTTGCTGTAATTTAATTTGCTTTCATATTCGTGCTTGATAATATTTTTGGAAATGACATTAGCGAATGGAGGAATACATTACTAATATAGACATAATTACCTCGTTAACAATTATTTGGGGGGGAGGGGAATTAATACAAAATGGGACTTTTCATTTGGGCTTTGTTCAGAGTGAGTTCAACAACTACAGCTTCCATTCCACCTGCTAATGACAACATAGTTGCTTTTTCCAGGTACAAAGGTGTAAGAATGTTATGTGTATACAACAAGAAATGTAATACACCACAAAGTTGTGGGAAAAGCAAGTACAAAATCCTAATGTTCACAAACTTAATAATGACCGACTTCCTCTACCTGATTTTCAACTTTATGCACTGATGCTTTGTTTTTAATCTCTAAATGATCTATTTAGCAAATGAGGATCAATTTCAATGTTCACCCTAAAGTCCTTCAAATCAAAATGGTCTATTTAGGAAATATTTTACTCATTCTTAACTCCCAAAGAGAGAATTCAACTTGTACACAGTATGTATGCACATCCTGCCCAGAGTTGACACCCGGCACTACACATACGAGCCGAAATGGCTAAATGGAGTGCGTTTGGGCACACGAGAGGTGGCACTGATAAAGGTTCCCTATTATTTATTTATTTATGTATTTATTTATTTATTTATTTTCAATTTTTCAAAAGACGACTGCCGAAGAGAAAACGGCGTAAAAATCTGAACATAACACGCTCCTCAATGCAAGACTGGCGCTCTCTCGTAATGACAAGCGGCGCTTCTCTCAGATGTGCTAATTGATTCCACAAGTGCAGGCGGCCTCGAACACCTGCACGCACTGGGTTGCGCGATGCTCTGATGGCAGTTACCAAGGTTTCCCTTTTGGTATTAAACATATGAGTAAATGTTAAATGAGCTACATGTAATACATTTATTTTTTTATTAATGATATTTTTAACTTATTTTTCCATTTACTTTTTGTAATGTATATTACTACTACGCTCACCGAACTCAAAAATTCCAAAAACATTTTTATCAACAATTTCAAATGCGCCCAAGTTGAAAGAAAACTATGCAGTCTCCGGCCATGTGGCAGGTAAGTATGGATTCATTAGATACATAAGAACTCGGAGAAAATCAAAAAACAATGAAATATATTCGATTTTCACTGAAAAATGCACACGGTGCATAAGGTATACAATGTATTCACGAATATATTCGAACATAGCCTCTAGAAACCTTCCTTAGAGGCTAGTTCCCGAGCGCCTAAATGTGCTGGTGAATTTCAAATTCAAGGCCATTTCGCCTAGGTGTACAAAGTCACGTTATATTTAACTGAAATTTTTCAATTATCTTGTAATATAATTAGCATTAGTCTCAATTTTCCACTTAAAATTAATGATTTTCGAGCAAATTATGGACTGCACAAACAAAACTGTTACTAACTGTAAGTATTGACACTTCTTTATTCATGACTTTCCCATTAATTTCATACAACCGTGTGCGGTTAATACATGCCCACTTAGAAGCAATTAAGATCAATTTCCAACTTACCATTATAAATACCGTATGTGAAGAAAAACTGGCAAAGTTTATTATTTTCAAACCAAAGCATTTCACTTTGCGCGATTGAATAACACTCAGAGTTCTCTCCCCTCGTTCCATTTGTTTGATATGTAGATTTTAAAAATGGGTAAACTACCGTTGTGAGGCTGCGTATACTCCAAAGCAATTTTGTAATATTTTTCTAAAAAGAAGCAAATGTTTGTGTAACATTTTGAATCGCAGCTGTACGCGTGAGAACTTAAACTACACTTACAAAAATAAACTCTTGTAAGGCTAATTAAACAAGTGACCCAAATATACCGAAATATATCAATTATATGTCACCAAAAACAACAACAAAAACATGAAAGAACAAGTATACGGAACAAACGGACCTATTATACGGAAACAACATGTTGTCAAAACTTGATGTTTGATAATCTGGCTACATCAAAATGAATCTTGAAAATAAAAAGTAAAATTGACAGTTTGAGTAATATGTCAAATGAAAGGCAAGTTGACCTATTCCTTACATACCGTCTGGAACTGACATTCGACTTCACAGGATCCACGCGCTCCTACCGGTTTCAGTACTGAAGTGACGAGGGCGGGTTCCATACATAGAGTTACTGTAATTGCATATCTGTAGAGTTCTCTCCTTCATTTGTAATTTTCAACTAGTATGTCCAGAATTACATTCGATTTCAATTACGATTGCGACTTTATTATCCTGGAGCAGTCCAATAAAGCAGGCTTGGCAAATAAGCAGCCCTGGAGCAGGCCGACGCGTTGGATATTAGAACTCAAGTTTTATTGACGAATTCCAGTTCCATTAAAACGCATTATCAAGATCGTCGCGTGAATAAAATTAATCGTTCGATCGTTGTTACGTAATTAAATCACAATTTGCGATTAAGTACCAAACTTTCGTCAACACATAATCAGTTAGTTGTAGTCACGTTGCTGTAATAGCGCTGTTGGTGAGGAGAACGAAGTGCTCCGACCGCTGAGCCGAGCACTTCGTTATCAGTAGTCGCCTTCGCTCGCACCGGAGGGGCCAAACCAGTCCCGATTCAGTCTTCCATGTTGAAAGTGGGATTGTATTATCTAGTACTTATTCAGAGTTTTTGTGACAAGTGTGTATATGCAGTAAAGTACTTATAAATCTTAGGAGTTCCAAAGTACTACAGAACCGCCTTAATGCGCTAGCATTGGACAGTGTTTATTTTCTACTGCAAACATCATCCTCATCTACATGGTTCTTTTCTACACAGACAGTGTTCTTTTCTACTGCAAACATCATCACTTGGTCGTCCACAAAATTCTTAGCAAAACATGAAGCTACAAAACATTCATCCTCATCTACATGGACAATACCACATCTCAACAGGTGCAGAACTCTATTTACAAGGTGGAGAGTCCTCAAACGGAACTATTCATTCTGATTCACGTAAGTAAGTTCTCAAGCATTAATTAATAGAAAAATATTTGAGGCATTGTTTTTTCGTCGTACGTGTTTATTCTAGCATAAAGCTTTTTCGATCTCGAGCCATCTCCAGCTCTACAAACAATAATAACAATATGTCTAAATTACAAATAAAATATAATATATTACCGAATATTGTTATGAATAAAATTAGAATTAAAGAATAGTAGAAAACTGTAATATAAAATGTGAAAATGGAAACATAATTTTGAATCAAGAGTACATGAAGTAACAAATGTAAAATTATACTATTCTAAAGTGAAGTAAAATAAAAAACATAATCTAGACAAATAAGTACTAAGCAAACAAATTTAGATGAGCAAACTGACACAAAGATTCTGACGCGGCTGAGGGCCTCCGTTCAGACAAGGCAGCGAAGGGCAAGCGAATTGTACGCTATTTAAAAGAAAGCTTTCAATGGGAGGGGGAGAAAGCAGGGTTTTTCTAAGAAATGGCCATGAGGGGAAACAGCCAGCTTCAGAAGAGGTGAGAGAGAAGGAATTTGTTAATTCAAAATAATGTGCTGGAGATTGTTTAATAAATTATTGACGTGTGTTGCTTCTAATTTAAGTCTGTGAGTGTATCTATTTTCTATTTCCAAACTTTTGACGTCACTGTCTTCATTAAATGAATGTCCTTGTTCTAAGAGACGGTCGACAAAGTGTGATTGTATTGTTTTGTGTGGGAGAGCTTGCACGTGTTCGTTGATTCTTTGTTTAAAGGATCTTCCGGTCTGACCAATACACTGTGCACTGCAATTGCCACAGGAAATGGAGTATACCCCAAAGAGTATTTCCTGGTATACCCCCACTTGATAAACGCTTGGGGATATGATCTTTGTTGTGGGAAAGTATGGTATAGATTGTTTGGTGTGCTGAATGTGACATGTATGTCGAATTGACCGTGGTTTTTGCAATTTTTAGTGGCAGTACTCCAAGGAAAGGGATGGCATATCTGGTGTGCGTGTGTGTTGTGTGTGTGGGAGTGAGGGAAGTTAACGGTTTTTGTTGAGAGAGATACTAGTTTTCTTTTAGATAAGATTGTCATTAGAGAACTGTTGTAACCATTGTTGGTAGCTATTTGTTTTATGTTATGGATTTCTTTTCTGATGTGATGGGGGGAGAGAGGAATCGAGAAAAATCTGTGAACCATTCAATGGAATGCCGCGTGCTTGTGGTAGGATGTGATGTTGTGAAGTGTTACGAATGACTGTGTCGGTTTTCTGTATATGTCAAAAACATGTCTGTCATTCAGAAAAGTACTATTTACTTTACTGAATGACAGAGCAACTAAAAGAAGATTAAATTTTGCTTCACAAAATCTCAAAATATATCTTCAAGAACATCGTAACAACGCTCTGCAAGATAAACTTGTAAGATTGATTTCAAATACAAATTCAGAATTTTCAGAGAATTCAGAGATTCTCTTTGGAAAACAACTAAATACTTGAAGAGACCGATGCAACCTATTCCTCTCATCAGAAAAACTGACGGTACACGGCCTAAAACCGACGAAGAAGAAACGGAATTCTTCGCCTCCCATTTCTCTAATGTCTTTCAACCATTTCCTCCACATTTCCTGCAACAGAAGAGGAAGAAATTTACAACTTCTTTGATTCACCGTTGCAACTAGCTCCCCAAATCAAACTCCTAAGTGTCGGAGAAGTTGAAACAGCAATCAAGATCTTACAAACTAAAAAAGCTCCCTGATACGATATGATTTCAACAACAATGCTGTGCCATGTAACAAGAAAATTGATAGCTTTAATTACTTCCATTTCCAATGCCATCCTACAACTAGGTCACTTCCCCGAACAATGGAAAATAGCTCAAATAATAGTAATCCCTAAACCCGGCAAACCAATGCATGGAGTTGTATTATTCCTGTAAGCCTACTGCCAACTTTTTCCAAAGTTTTTGAAAAACTGCTCCGGTCACGTTTGAATCCACTTCTCCAAGAAAAGGAAATAATACCCATCATCAGTTTGTGTTCAGACAACAACATTCAACAATGGAACAATTTCATCGAAAAGTAAACGAAATTAGTGAATCGCTAGAAAATAAAGAATATTGCTCTGCTATATTTCTCGACGTAAGCCAGGCTTTCGATAAGGTTTGGCACACAAGTCTATTGTACAAAGTTAAGAAAAATCTACCGTATCCTTATCTCTTATAAAAATCGTACTTCACTGAGAGATATTTTCAAATAAAATTTAATGGTGAAACTTCAAAACTTATCCCTATAAATTCAGGAGTGCCTCAAAGAAGTGCGCTCGCACCTTTCCTTTACTCACTACTAGGAAAACCCGGCAGACGTTCTGGCCTTCATCTCCTGCTTTCCCCTCCCATCTCCCTTTCCCACTGTCTCTCCCTCCTTCCCTCACCCTGTCCCTGTCTGTCTCAGTCTCTGATGCTCTCTGTCCCTCTCATTCACATTTACTTGCAGATTCTGCAAGTCTCTGAGCAGGCGAGGTAATATCGGGAAGCGCCGGACCAGCAAAAATGTAATAGAATGTTCGAAAAGAGCTCATTCTGTAGACTACGGTGTGAGAAACGTTTCTAAAAATTTTAGTTTTTAAGGCCCTAGAACTTCTCGTTTAGGAGTTATTTAACGATATAGATTCAAAATGCTACAGAGTGTGCATTTTACTTGAATATTTAGTTTTGTTCTACAGCGCCATTTAGTGGAGTTACAACAGAATTAACAGCACATAAACCTTCTGTGTGAAAAAAACACGTTGAAGTGCCAACCAGTGCCAACTTTCATGGAGATCGTTCTAACGATGTCGGAGTTTAGCTCTTATATACTGCCGACATCCCAACATCCGCAAACGCATTGACATCAACCTACGCGGACGACACAGCCATCTTAGCTCGACACGAAGATCAAGGACTTCAAATATCTCGGACTTCTCTGGACAGAAGACTCACATGGAAAAAACATTAAGAATAAAAGAAAAGAATTAAATCTCAAACTTACAAGATTAAACTGGCTACTGGAAAGAAAATAATCTTTAAGCATCGCAAACGCAAAGTAATTGTGTACAAAGTAATATTAAAACTAGTCTGGACATATAGCACACAACTTTGGCAACAAGCTCAAAATTCAAACATTGAAATATTTCAATGTTTCCAGTCAATAGCATTATTAAGAAAATTTGTAAATGCCCTGTGGTACATAACGAACGCAACAATACACAAATACTTACAGATCCCAACAATAAAAGAATAAATCAACAGAGCACAATACTTATAACGACTACATAACCATCCCAAATTCTAGCAGTTACCTTACTAGACAATAGTGACACCACCAGACTTCAACGATGTCATACTTTAGACCGGTGATTGCCAACTGGACAAGGAATGACGTCGGAGCATTTTTCTCCTCCGAGATAAGGCACTCGGAGAAGCGGTGCGAGCAAATGGGGGAGGAAAGGAGGGGCAGATGGCGGTCGCCGGTACCGCCGGCTTGGCAGTGGACCTTTGCCGGTGTTTCAGGCAACATGAGAGGGAAACCATCTACACCCGTCATTTTTCTTACTGTTAGGGAAGAAAGGTATCCTTTTGTAGATACTGGAACAATGGCAAAGTGTTTAGTGTGTTCGAAAGAACTGCAGTATGTTAAAAAGCCCAACCTACAGATACATTACGTGGCTTTGCGACCCAGAGAAATCTATGAGATGAAAATAAATTCTGAGAATTGACGTAGCTAGCAATCGTGGAATAAATAAAGGAATTTGCAGATTGAAGATTATGGAAAAGATACTGAAAATCACGAGGATTTACAACATATTCAAACAAACCGTACATCAAAAATAATCAAACCTGGAGTCAAAATTCTCTTTCGTGACCCATACTGGGTACCTATTTGTTATTTATTTGTTAACATTAAATAATGTTTCAGAACGAACTAACTGGTTAACCTAAAATGTGAAAACTATCTTTTCCAAAAATGTTATCTAAGAGAAGAATGGAAGTGGAATTACAGTACGGTTATGACAGTCGGATATTGTTTGGAGTTATGCAATAATGCATTTTCTATTATATAAACCTTCATATTGTTATTAAATAACAAACATTATAAATAATTACCAGTTCAAAATCGTAATTATCGATTTTCTAAGTGAGCCTTTTCCTCAACTTCCGTAACATCATTGGAACACTTTGAGCTTGCAGCCGCGACGAGCTCTACCTTTGTCGGTCGGTCGGTTCGGAGCAAGAGATCAGATTTCTGTTACGTCACAGAGCATTGAGTTAGTAACTACTGCTTTAGACCTTGCATATCGACTGTAAATTATTCATTTAAGAAATTTTGTGTTCTATTATTTATTATTGTATATTTATCAAATATGTTTAGCGCAGCTTGTTAACTATGTAATGTAATATTAGTGGAGTACGGTCAATGGACTTTACCCCTCTCAAGTACTTGTATGCACAAATTTATGCAATTTTGCCAAATATTTGTTCACTAACAAATTTCAAAATAAAATATGATTAAAAATTCTTTAATATTTTAGTTGTAGGCAGACGCCGAAAAATTTTGAATTTTTGCAACTTTCGAAACATCAGGGTTTTCAACGAAAATGAGACCTGCACTATTCTCTTAAACGTTCTTTACGCTACCCATCAAACCAATGTAATCAACAACAATGGAGCCTTTTTTTCTTTTGAAAATTTGGAAAATGTCCCAGGATCTTCACGTAAAATATCGGTTTAAATTCAAGAGGCGGCCACGCCAGCCAGATCGATTGGGGAACATCAATTTTGGAGAAAATCGGCTGAACGGTTTAGCCGCTAGCGTTGTCCACAGACGGACGGACACACATACATTTTACCGTCAGTCCATTTTTCGGTATAAATGACCAACAAAACGAGGATTCTGGCTACATCACGCGTTAGAGGATTTTTTTTAATTTAGCAAGTAGATTTATCCACTTTTTCGCTACCAAGGCCACGTAATAAAAGTTTTTCTGCCGAAAAATCGTCCCCTTTTCGCGCTGCATTATATAACTTTCTCTCCATTCCGTAGAGAGAAAGTCAAAAGTAGGGAACGGATTTTCATGTGTGATAAAACAACGAATGAATTTATTTTATCTAATTTAATTTACTTTGCTAGCTCAGTTCTTTGGGATCTATATGTTGACACACCTGCACGCTTACCTGCAGGCTGGTTGTCACTGGATTGCACTCTATAAAGAGAAGCCTGGAAGTCTGAAATTGTTTATGTCCCGAAGGAATTACATACAAAGTGGCACAACAATAATTTTGTTTATTAAGAATGTGATTTGAGATTAACAATATAAAAATTCTCTTGCTTGATTTCATGTATTAGATTCACGGTACCGGATTGTCTGGCGTTGTGAAACGATGGCCCCGCAGTTCGTAGCCCCTTGACTTCCGCGCCGAAAATCCGTCTTCGCGCCGGTCTCGCTGCTTCTTTCTTGCTGCTCACTTCTTGCACTCTTGTTCCACAATTTGTCCTCCTTATTCGCGTCGATGTCCAACTTAAATAATTCAGGTTACATACGCGCCGCTACCACCAGGATGCCAGTCAACCACCAACTACTCTTCTAGTCCAGCGCCCCCTTCTCGCCCGTCAACAACCTACGTTACCTAGTAACCGCGACCGTCCAGATTGAAGCGCGGCGTTTGTTTTGTAATATTTTTGTATATTACAGCTCCGTCCGTCCAGATTAACGCGCGGCGTTTGTTCTGTAATATTTTGTATATTACACATGTAATTACATATTTTTACAGGAACAAGACAACACAATTCAATAATACGTTTTAGAGTATACAAGTAATTTTGAATAAATAAGAACCATTTTTTTATTCCATATTTTGGTATAATCTCATCTTTTTACATATTGTACCTATTACTACATAACTCATTACATTTTAAAATATTTATAAGTCGAAATGGAACATTTCAATACGCGTTTGCAATATATGTTATGGAATCATCTTTCATACAAAGCAATATAATGCTACTGGGCTTCTATGACCACAATATTCGCCATGGATTGTCCCATTTAAACACACCCACCCCTGCTGCACGGAAACTGTGTAGTACCGGGAAACAAGGATGAGCGGCTGTTTGTAAAGCAGAAGTGATTTCAACCACGTTTTTGGCCATATTTCAAATAGCACATACGTAACTCGATCGAAAACTAACCAATATTTTTTAGATCATTGTCTTATCGCGTTGGACTGGCGGGGGGGGATTCCCTTACCCCCCCTCTGGGGTCCATCACTAGCTATACGGTATCACTATTCGATTGAGCACTGGCTCCTCGTAAACAACTTTGTATACACTATGAATGTATTTTATATTTCGAATAAAACTCTCTTATGTGGTGAAGTCATGTGTACAATTAATTCTGCAGAGATAGAACTTTCTTTCAGTCGCCCTGAATCCGTGTTAAGATCTGATCGGCTGTGAAATATTAGACATTCTGTGCTCGGAAAATGCTTACAGAGAGCAATTTTTAACACTAAAATGAATTTTTAATTTACATATTTCGGAAAAAATGAGTGCTTATATACGTACATATTTTGTTGGAGTTTTTATTGTAATACATTCCGTTCCCTAGTAACGAGAGAGGTCACAGTTTTCTCACTTCCGAAGGGCTCTTCTGGAAAGCCACATCGTGTGAATGCCAATTGACCCATCATACTTGGCACCCGTTGTGGCTTTCCTCATGATAAGAAAATAACTCATTAAATTATGTATAAAATAAAATATCAAAAATAATGTAAATCTGCGATCAATAATCGTACCGGGCTGCTGGCCAAGCAGAAATTAATTTAAAAAATTACCTATACCGGAAGTGTATTGACAAACCTGAGGATGGTTCATCCTATAATGTTATAAAAATTGTGTATTAACACCCTTGAAAGGCAGAAATACCGAACAAGAAATATTAAAAAAAAAACAAGAGATATTTAAAAAACAACCAAGAGACATTGTTGCATCAATAAACAAAGCTCTGAGGCATTTTCGGGCAAATGAACGAAAAATCCGCAATTCATCTATAATGATTAAGATTTCAATAGGAAGTTTTAGTCATTGCGTAAACATATTCTCCGCGCGACAGCGGGAACGTCGCGGAGTGTGATGTCCCAAGATTTCCAAGAAGTCGCCATAACTCGAGAACGTAACGTCCTAACAGCAAGGTGTGAAAAGAAAGGTTGACTCGCCTCAAAGAATTCTGTGCTTCATTCCCCTTTAATATGACATACGCTCGATTTTTATACAAACCTGATATGCCGAAGATTGCGGAAGTTCAACTTTCCTTTGATGTGTCGGAGCCATTGATGTACTTCACCAGCGCTGATTGTGTAACGTAAGAGCATTGATCGCTTAGCCTATGCGCTCAAGATCAAATTTCAGCCCAGGCAAATATTTTTGAGTTAAATTAGTGTCATATTATGTAACCGTTTCAATATGCTGTCGTAGTATCACAATTTTTTCGAAGCAAATCCGAAACTTTGGGGGGGGGGGGGGGGCAGTCTTCTTTTCCTTCAGTCTGCCCACTACTCTAGCTCCCATGCCTGGATGACTATTTTCATACCCAAACTGTAGGGGATTTTTTAAATTGATCTTCAAATGACATATGCCATTTTAAGGCCTTACAACTGGAAATATTGGCCCTAATTAGAGACCAGAATCTGGAAATTAAAAAAGTTTGATGTGCTTTGTGGCTGATGTCCTACACAGACCAGGTAAAATGCATACATAAGAATACCCTCTACCTTTTCTATACCTCATTTCTTTTTTTACTAAAATATTATTAGTGTGCCAATTTATAGCTTCATATCACAATTTTACATTAATTGCAGCACAGCTTCTTTCATGTTATAAATCAGGGAAATTAGTGGTAACTTGTTAATCTGATAATTGTTTCTGTATTTGGATCACCTAAGTTACATTTTTATGTATTCAATTGTCTGAAACAGTAAGTAAACTCTTAACATCTTAGATTATTATTTTATTTCAAACAATATTTTCTTTAAAGGAAATATGAAGGGTATAAAGAATTTCACATGAAATAAATCTCTATTTTTGAAGTTACTACTTATCATTGTACTTTATTTAATAGATAAGATACATTCCTTTTATTCTTTCTCATTATGTAGGCCTATTGATAAGTACATCTGCTTTCTAATATATATATATACCTCAAAAGTAAAGAGCATTTTCAGAATGCAAAAAATTCAACAAAAATTATTCCTTCCAAAGTATTGGATTCTACATTTCCAACTTAATACATTATCTTCCATTTTGCTTGTATTTGAAGGAATTCTAATAATATCTGAAGGACTTGTCCCTGAAATCTAAGCCCCATTAATTGAGTTTCCGGAAAAACCTCCTGTAGGAGCAGTTGACCACATGTTACTCATAGCAGCCATTTGTTGACGGAGAAGACGAACTTGTTGGAAACGCTGTTGCAATTCCTGCTGTTTCAATTTGTGCTTGGTGTTCAGGCAAAATGGCACTGTACACTTTGGGTCCTTTGCAAAACAAATGCAACTGTTATTGTCAAGAATGTGTTGAACTTATTTAAAAATAGTTGGATTGGACTGCAATAATTAAAAAGTCTTACCTGACATGCTTTAGCATGGTGGCTTGTAATTGCAATAAGTTGTTTACAAATGTTACAACCATCTTCACTGTTTCGGGAACCACATACTTTTGAATGCTCTAATATACGCTTCATCTGGATACAACCTGATACGGTGCAATTGGCTTCTTGACATTGACATGCGTGATCCAATGATTGTATATATCTTTGTATGGATAACTCTCTTGCTTCCTTGGGAACAAAAAAATATACTACTTACTAATTGTAAACAAACATGACAATCATTCAGTATTGAATTTAAAACATATTTAACTATCCTTGAAAATGAAAAAGTATAATGATTAAATCTTATCTGATCATATTTTATCAAAACAAAATCAAAGTTTTGAGGATAAGGCTATTAAAAGGCACTCCAAGGTTTTTCAGGTTCATAAAGATGAGGGAATACACCCTAATAATGACACTGGTAAATTTGGTGATCCTGAAGTAATTTGTTATTCTAATTTCAAAAATCTTAAAAGAAATTTTCCATCACTCACAGGTTTTGTGATAACAATTTCAAGTAGGTATTGTTCTGCCTATTTACAAATGCTGCTGACATTGCACTTGGCAATTCCTATAGAAAGGGTCAGGATTTAGGCAAAATGAAATTTTGTCATAAAGACAATATTTTCATACTACGAAGATAAAAGGAATAAATAGGAAATCCATACACAGTAAAATACTACTAAAATTTGCCATCTGCTGTATGCCAGAGTCTCACAGAGAAGACATATCTGCACCACAACCTAACTGTAAAATATGAATAGCAAGAGGAAGCAGCATACGAAGTGCAACATGAGAAGCAAGACTTGAAAAATAATGTTAAAGAAATCAATAAAAATGTCTCTAGATTTCAATAAAGAAAGAGAACTCTCCTCAAATAAGTGGTGCTGAAATTAAGGAAAGAATTTTTGCAGGTCTTGAAATAAAATCATTGATGACAATTGAAATGTTTTAAGAAATCTAGCAGAGTTGAAACTGCAGCATGGAGGTAACTGAAAAATGCACAAGTTTAAAAGAATCATTAAGCCTCAAAAAACCATGACATTGTGGATGAATTGTTACAACCATACACAGATATAGGATCATTTGAAGTTCATTTCCTGGGTTTTCTTACACTTCTTCCAGAAAAGTTTGAGTGAGATAAGAGACAAATGTGGGGAATTCTTCATTGGCAAATGTCTGTCACGAAACAGGTATTGGGGGACAATGGAATGCAAGAATCAGTGGCATAGCTAGGTAGTGGCAGGGGGGGGGCGGTCCACCCTGGGTGACACCATTTTAGGAGTGATACCAATTAGAAAATTTTATAATTGGAATTATATAATTTTAGAGATTTATTTAAAAATCATATTTTTATAAAAACATACTTCATTTTAGACTATTTACTTCAAAATTTAATTTAAATTATTCTGAATTAAATGCAGTTTTTAATACATTATAAATAAATGTTATGTGCAAACATATTTTTATTACATAATGTATAAACTATTCATTAATATTTTTTTATATTTAATTTATGGCGGGGGGAAGATACCATTCGTTTTGCCCTGGGTGACACGAACTGAAGCTATGCCACTGGCAAGAATGCTCAAATATTACAACTGACCACTGATGTAAGGTGTTCTAACCAAATATTATTACACAGAATAACAGATACAGTTTAGCTAACTGTTATCATGCTTTCATTATTTTTTAAGCTTTTTAGTTTTCTTTCAAAGTTCACCAAAATGTCACAAAAAAATTGTGGGTGACAAAGAGAAATTATTCATATTAAGTTAGTTTAGAACAAAAATGTTTACAAGAAATCTTGATATTTTGTTGAGAGAAAAAATTAATTTTATTCCTTGGTGAATAGAACACAATTGTTTAATTAGGCATTGCTAATTAAAACTGATGACAAAAACAATCAGTTTCATTACCTCTGAATTCGCTTGCTGATCAGATGGGCCATCATCCCTACGTGCTGCTGCCGCCATTTTGTGCGAATGGAAATCTTTTTTCAAAGCTCTGCACAAACAGAACAAAATCCTGTAAAGCAGGTAATAAAAAGGATTTCAAGAAATATTAACATTTCAGTCTAACCAGGGACTGATTAATAAAGGAGTTCAGAACCGATCAATTTCAGCTCCGAGCCCCCTCTCCTTAAATATACTATTTGAAACGGTGAAAAGATGCACATTTTTTTAATAGTTGCCAGGATATTTTTTTAATTATAATGGAAATAATCCTTTGAACGTAATACGATCAATATGTAAATGTTTTGAATAAATGGAGTAAAATTCTGAAAATTGTTGCCTTTGCTATTTTTCATAGATTTCTCCATTGTTGAAGATGTCGTTCCCCTTCAATTGGCAACTCTTCTATTATGAAAATATGCAATGAACTAACATGAGAAAATCTAAAAGTGGAGAACCAGTAAGTTAACGCGAGTTTCGGATTTGTAAGTTTGTGTTCCGATAATGCCATTTTATGCACGGCTAACATATATTTAATTGTGCATCTCGTATATTTCGCGGCTGTTATTTTTGCAAATATTATCGGAACTCTCCCTGCAGAATAGGCAAAGTCGTCGACTCTCTCTCCCCATCTGACAGTGTAAAAATTTCAGAGAAAATGGCGGTGAATGGCATGATAGGAAAATAAAAACTGAGCCACCCATTTATCTGGTCTCCCTGATGTTAAATGACAGGAGTTAACAAGACATTTATATTTTAAAAAATCTTTGAGATGAAACTTAGCCATTTATACTGCCCGTCAATACGTACCTTAGACAGCGATGGGGCAGCGAGCGATGCTCAGTGACATTCAAAAACGAAATGGCGTTATGGCAGGGCAGGCAGCTCGCAAGTGGTTTCTTCCGCTTCCCCTTTCCCTCCGTTGTGCCACGTGACCATATTCGACAGATCACGTGTGACGGTCACGTTGAATGATGCCCCAAAGCCCTTCTCCCTTCACCCATCAACTCTCTTCGGTAATAAGCTGCTACAATGTTTACTTGTCTCCCCCTAAGTTGCATTTAGTGTTGTAAAATTGAAATGTTTTGCTAAAGACCATTATTGTTTTTGTCGGTCTAGGATAACAAATTAATTGCGGCCTCTGTGATTAAGGCTTTTCCCCCGCCTCCAGCCAACGAGAAGGAATCGATTCTATACCTTAAACAGAACGACCAACTTCAAATCGCGAACGATATGACATGGAAAATATTCAAAATGTTAGTACGAATTAAGTCCGTGCAACGCATAATTTCTAACATATTTTTATGACAAAATACTTTGATGCAGAAGAGTGTACTATGTTCTGAGAAAAAAGTAATTAGCTACGAAGTCTGTAGACTTCGTGCTCAATGTTCTGCCCTCGTTCGCTCGGTGCATTCGTTCTTTGGAATCATGAAAGGATAAGACCACGTTTTAAGGGAAGGAAAGAAAGGAAGACAGAAGATTAAAAAACAATAAAGAAAGATAACTCCCTTACTCCATGGATAAGGCCCAGAGAGTATGATAAGACAAATGCCATGAGAAGGCCCGATTAGAGGGTTTATTACAATTAACACGATAACAAAAGGAGAGATAATCTGTCAGTCCTTGAAATTAACAATTTTAAATAAACGGAGCACAACCATCATTAAACATAAAGATTTCATCAAAAAAAAAGATACATATGTCAGCACACTTCCTTCTCATTTTCTTCTTCAGCAATATTTTTTCTTCATTCTTTGGACTAGATTGATACAGTATAGCAAGTGTTCAGTAGAATGTAATTGCTAACCATCGCCGGTTTTCCTCAAGAAAGTAGGGATACCTATTTTAATTTGTTAGTTTAAGATGGTAGTTTTCATATGTAAATATTTTTATACAAGTTTGTTATGGGCAGACAACATTTGTACATTGAAAATTACATTGAAGTGTTACCACATTTTCATACTCATTTTCACCAAATGTAATACATACAAGAAGGGGTGAGAAAATCGTCTCAAAAACTAAACTTTCCTATTCATAAACAGAATTATTTCTCCAAGCATCAGAAATAACTCACAGAGATTAAATTTGGTTTAGAGATAAATATATTTTTCTATTCTTTTCAATGAAAAAAATGTGGGGTCCCAATAACTCAGGGACTGGGGCAAGTTGCCCCAGCTGTCTCCCTTCCGGATACCCATAGATGTAGATAATAATAAGAAGGAAGAAAATATATGTCTATATCAATCAGGAAGTCTCCTCTTCATAAATAATGTCTATTTATTGTCTTATATTATAAATAAATGTGATATTTATGGTATTTATTTATAAAATCTCAAATCTAGTAAACGCTGAATGTGACCTAGGGTGTAACACCCCATGTCATATTTAATTCATTAGTGTAACATATGAGTAGCATCTAACATATTCTGAAACACATTCATTACATTTTAATCTGTTGTTACTAGGATCAAATTAATGTTAACCAGCTCCAAGCATTACCAAACAAGGCACTCCTTTTAAAATTGAATATATTCAATAAAAATTAACTGTAATCTTTGCAATTTAAAAAGTTTAGATTAAAATATCACACAAAATCATTAATAAAATTTTGTTTAAAATAATAATTGGGGATGTCTATGTATGTGCTTATGCCTTAATCCACTCATGATTGTTACCATGTAAATTGAGAGATTAATTCCTAGATGAATAGGAAAATATTATTTGAAGATGCTTGAACTGATCATTTTCTCATTGCTTAAATAATTGCAATCGGATCATAAATACTAAATAGTTTTTGAATTGAACTACCTATATAAATTGTGTGCTATGTCAAATAACTATTTTCCCATGATTTTTTCCGGAGCAGAAGTAGGGCTTCTATATTTTTATGTAATTAAGGAATTAATTACATCATGGTTTTTATATTACCAAACATGGAAGAGAAATTAATCATTTGCCCCCTTGTAAACTTTCTACAATGAAAACATGACAGAAAGGCACAATGTAAATGAAATTTACAAAACGTGAAAATGACAGTCCAAGATAAGAGGGTTAAAATAGGATATTTTAATTGACTCAGAAAATGTCATTTAACTATAAGAAATTATTAGACAAAGATTTGAATTTTTGAAAATGAGAATCTACATATGAAACATGAAAACACTGTGAATACAACAACGTCTTATTTCCTGTCCTTTTTCATCAGAATCTGTAAGGATAAATAGTATTAAATATTAAATATTTTAAGTGAATGAACTTCATCATGAAATATTAATAATTCAGCATAATAATAATAATAATAATAAATTATTTATTATTATTATTATTATTATTATTATTATTATTATTATTATTAAGATACATTACAATTTAATGTATCTTGAACCAGGCAATACATACCAAAACAACTGAGTGCTTCTGGTCTTAGTAGAACACCAAGTCTTCCAAAACAACACACATTACAGACACATGGGCTAATTATCCATACCCAGGGTGGGATTAAAATCACCAACCCTTTGACCAAAGTTGCTGAGTTGGATGTACTATGTGCCATCTCAGCTGTCAAGGTTTGTAATGTGTTCTACCTAAATATGTTCTTCTACGAGTATTGGGAGAGTTTCACTTTCCAATTTGATAGGAGCATGGGCATCACCAGAACCAAAATTTTGGGGAGGAGCATGATTCAGTTGATAAAATACAGATTAAGGGGGAGTCCTCTCCTTTATGCCTCATATCCCAAAAATTACGGAGGGGGAGTGCCATCCCTTCAGCACTGACACCCATGCACAGGACCATGTTAAAATAGAAGGCATGCAATTCTATTTTGCATATAATTTTTTTGATTATATTTTATTGACTTGCACAAAGACATCCAAATCTGCACTTCCTGCTGCTTATTAAAATTAGGGCTATTTCTTTACATCTTTATGACAGCAAAGTATAACATTTTCTTTCAAATGCTATTTAATGTTTGCATAAAAATGTTCAAGTCAGAATATGAAATTAAGCAAGTGTTTTTGTGACAAGAAAGCAAAATAGTGCAAGATGATCAGCAGTAATAAATTTTTAACTAATTTTTGCAGAGCATTCTGCTCTTGCATTGGACACTAAATGTGTACACAAATTTATTTGAACAGAAACTATTTTCTTATATTTTGGTAACCTCAGGCACTTTCTGTAACAGAATTCCTACCTCACAATTTCGGGCACCATCAAGTAAAAAAAGGGGAAATTGTAAAAGAAAATGAACTATAATTTTATATATTTATAAAAATTGAACAGTGCATTCGGTATGTAAACTGATTTTGAATTTCATTTATGTGCAACACCAATGTCATTTGTTTGCATGGCACTTAGTTATTGAAAAAATCATAAAAGCTGTAATTTCTTCCTCACAGTGCTTCATATAATATAAGAAAGACATTTCCACTGGAAGCATTTTCAATATCATCAAAAAATATTTTTCCTTGAAGAGAAAGTAATTTGAAATGTGCGTAGATGAGAGGCAGTACCCATTAAGATAAAGGGGTTGTTTCTGCATGATGGAAACAGCGTAGAATTTCTATAAAGTAGGTGTTACATTCAATCAGCTGTATCTAATAAAAAAAGGATATACCTAAGTTGAGTGTTCATTATTAAACAATTCCATTTTCTAAGACTTCATCTCTCTTCTGATCCAGATGCATGGAATCAGTACTACCTTATGATCATGTGCACTGCCACCATTACAAAGCTTTAGTACAAGCAACACCATCTATACTTACAAGTGTAGATGGTGTTGATACAAGAAAATGCAATAGAAAATGTCTACTCTTCGCCATCATAGAAATGCAAGCAGATTCTGTGTGTGATGGACGGGCATTACACACCTTTACTATAAGTGTGATGGCAACATGTTAATGCAGAAACAATGTGTGAGAAAGCAAACAGAAGAACCACTTAGACTGCAACAAAACAAACAATTGGATTTATTCTTTGCGCAGGCCAGAGAAAGCCTTTTTATTATTAAAATGGAAACGTGAACATTGCATACCTATGAATCATTTTACTGTTAAATTGATGTCAGTGAAATTTTGGTTTTCTTCTTCAGCTGTTTCAATTTATGCTTGTTACCTGGGCATTAGGGCACTGGGAATTTACTAGCGTCGGGAAAGAAAACTATTAGTAGTAATCCCGCCGTTTTACACTAGTGATGGCGTCTCTTGTGGCGGGGTGATGAACTGCGTGGAAGGGCGATTTCGTCCACTCGTGCCACGAACTTCCGCTCGTGGGTGGCATCGACCTTAACAACACTGCTCCACATGCATGAACCAATACTGTTAGCCATAGATGTACGGTACAGTTAGTTTCATGTCTACTTTGTCAACAAATCAATGTTTTATTAATTGCAAAGGAGATGTAGGAAATAAAAATAAACACATCACGATTGAAGGGAGATACGCATTTGCATTCGGCGAACCGAGCTGTTATGTTACTACTGTCTGTCTGTACTTGGCGCAACAGCCCGCGTACGGGCCATGGCCTACCAGCAGGGTCCCGCCCTGCGGCCATGGGTACATGTGGTTAGCACGAAGACATCCCCACGCTGTCTTCTCAATCTGAGAAGTGAGTTTTCTCATCGTCACTTAACATATACTGGGACATTGCAAGGAAAACGCACATTATAACCTTTCCCGACCGGGAATCGAACCGGGTCGCGTCATGGTAAGCGAGCAAGCTGACCAATGAGCTAAACCGCGAGAGCTATGTTACTACTACACATTATGGTAGGGATGAGAAATTCAGGGAGGTCATTTTACCGGGATGGTTGCTGAGCCAAGAACCACATACCACCCTGTTTACATACTCCTTCAATGACACGCAGGGGGGAATCGCGACTGCGTAGGTGGTCGCGGTTCCTGGTGGAGACTTGCAAACGACCACCGGGACCCCAAGCTTCACGGCAGGACTCACGTTGTTAGTCTCAAGGTAGAGGAGGCAGTGAGTAGGTGGCATGCCATTGACCTTTGGGCGGGATCGGGCGTGGGGCTTCGCCAGCCAGCATCCTCTGGGCAGCGGGCCTCCAACCCATATATATAAAAGTCCAGACGGGGAGAATGGACCTCCCCTGTCGGGGTTACCGAGGTTCCGGCGGTACTCACGTCGATAGCTTCAAGGTGGAGGCAGTGATCAGTTGGGGGCCCCGAGCTCCCTGGATCTCGACCCGGGGGTCTCCTGTTGGGCACTTGACTTCGTCGTGGCGGTGCCCGACACTCCGGGCATAGAGGAGGTACTTGTCCCGGCGCATGTGACTGGCGCATTGATTTGATTCCCCTACCGGCCTGGAATACCGGTAGCTCTGAGCTAGAAGAGCGGCCCGACCCAGGCATTGAATGGGGAGGCTGCCGTGAGGGTAAACTGCATTCTCGCGGGATCCAGATACCAGCCGTATTTGAGCGTCGGCGGACGGGGGGTGAGGATAAAAGCGAAAAACTTAGGTGCCCACTCCGAGGGTCTACCCCCTGGTAGAACAAGCCATTGTGTTATGTGGTAGACCACGCCAGGTACATACATACTTCTTCAATGTCCCATAAACAATTCTATCGAGTGATTGTAGTTTGAGGCTCGTGTGAAGGAAGAAAGAGCACAGGGACTCCATGACCTTTAAAATAAAGCAAGATCCAAAGCAAGATAAGAGCGAGTCGTGGTTTTCTAACAAAAGGACTAGAAGTTTCTTCGACCTCCTCGAGTAAATAAAGAAGTGTTGAGAGAATTTAATAAAATTAGCTTCCATCATATCTTAGTTGTCATATTTTTTCATGGAAGCCCAAGAAAATGAATCGAAAATTACACCTACGCCATTCTTGTAAACGTCCCTTGTTTTATCCGTGGAAAAAAATTAAAGAAACATTTGGAGTGGTTTTTGAGAAAATGCGTTTTTTTATAAATTGCATTAATTTTAAGGAGAAATCATGCGAAACGAACTCTATTTTTCAAAAAGTTGTACAGACCTTTTTTAAAGAGCTGATATTTTAGAACCGATTTTGTTTAAGGCAAAAATCAGAATTTTCAACTTCGTAGTTTTGAAATGTTGACTATTCGCAATTTTCGAAAATACAGATTCGCAGGAAATGAGACCAGCTTTTTTGGTATCAAGATCCCAAAAAACACGGAATCTGACTACACGAAGTATTAGAGGAACTTACTAAAGGGACAATATTTATCCACTTTTTCGTTAGCGGGGCCCGAAAAAAAGTTGTTTTTTTGTGTCAAAAGTCGCCATTTTCGGCGCAGGAATACATTCTCCTCTTACGAACAAAGGGCGAGAAGGTAAAAATACATCTGCTTTAGCATCTTATACTTTCTGAAATTTCTCATATTGTTTATGCTGTAATTTTCTTTTCTTGGCAGGGGTTTCTACTATTATCATTATGCTTTTGTTCATCTCCCCTACATTGACTTCGTGGACTTCTAACGAATTACATGAAGAGTTGTAATTTCCTTGGGTTTTTTATTTTATTTTATTTTTTCTCCACTGTTTCCATCGCTAGTATCGTTAACGTCACTGGAGCCACTAAATTCAGCCATCGCAAGTCAGCAGCGCCAAAAAACCAAACTCAACCAAGCGATATCCAAAATTAAAGGCTAATTTTAATCTAATTAAATGCTCCATTCCCGCATTTGAGGCTCTTTTGAATTTCCCCAAATGGTGGGCGCTGCTACCTTTTTCATGTAGGATGTCATGGATCATTAATGTCACGGATAGAAGTAGGATCTAGGGAACAGAAATGGACTATTGGAAGAGGTGTGATCCAAGAGAAGAAAGAATTAAAAATCAAAGAATAATAGAAATAATGAAAACTGGAAAATCAACCTTGGAACCGATAGTGCCTTTGTTTCTATTATGTGCATTTAAAAAGGTTGGACAGTGAGCGACTGTCAAAAAAGATGTCCCTATGTAAGTTGGGGACCAAATAATATTTCCTCGCGAAACTTACTTTCTAATACTACATGTAAAATGGGTACCAAACCAACTCAGGTAAGGGAAAAGGACTGATTGAGCAGATACAATTAATTCATCGAATGATATACTTGAATGAAAACCAACTTTAACCAAACCATATTTAAAAAGAAATATGGAACACCTATGTCTGGAAAAGTGGGAAGGGAGTGTTGTAAAAATAATGGCCATGAAAATGTTCTTCGAAAATATGTGCCACTTTCACATTTACCTGGAAGAGGATGAAATAGTCGGTCACCAATTCACGTATGCGTTAGATTTACTTTCCTTCTGGTCCCCAATTTACATACGCTGAAGAAGGTGTGGGAATACCATCCTGAAGAAAGAAGATATAGAGAAAGACCAAGAAGGACTTGAGAGGAAAACATAAGATCAATGATGGCGGCGAGAGATTAGAAGATGATGTCTGGAAAGATGCAAAGAAATGGAGATTAGACACCGAGCAACGGCGACAGCTGTAGAATACTACCTTTACTACTAAAATTTTTCTGAGATTTCGGGATTATTAGCTCATAAGAATCTCAGTTATTTGTTTCTCCTTGTACAACCCTGATTTTTTGGAAATTATGGGCTGAAACAATTTTTTTCTTAGAGCCTAAAATTAGCTTTCAATTTTGGCTAAGGTTTCGTATTTTTCTGATTTTTTTAAATTTTCGTCCTTATAAGCGCTTCAGAACATGTTGCTCTTTTCTCAGCCCTGATTTGTGATAAATTTGACCTGGAACAATTTTTTCCTAGAGCCTAAATTTAGCCTTTAATTTTGGGTAGGATTTCATATTTTCTCGAGGTATTTTAGTTTTAGTGTTTATTAACCCATAAGAACCTATGGTAACTGTTTCTCTTTGTACTGCCCGGGGTTTTGGAAAAATGGGCTTGAACAATTTTTTTCCCAATCCTTCATCGGCACATGTTGTGGGGAAGTCGTTTTTCGGTCGACCAAAGCAAGCCATGTGACCTGCTGCCGTCCATGTACTGCTGGTTGTGTACAAATGGGCATTCCTGCGGTCCCATTTCGGCTCTGCATTCGCGTCTTGCCATCGCAGGACCCTGTCGGAGCGCGCATTTCAACATTGACCCGGCTGTGCAACGCCGACATCGCACCGCCTAACATCACCTGCAAACTGTACGGTAACAAGTTCATTTTTGCCCTTCGTGCTGTGACCTGTGAAGGTACAGAATACGAGTCGCATGATGTGCAGCGTCTTCATGAAGTTGGTTCATTTCATTCACAATATTTGGAACAAGTACCTCAATATTCGCAACAATTCATTCAGCACTCAGCAACTTAATTTGAAACCTTTGTGTTAAGTCAATGAATAATTAGTACGTGCAATGTACTAATCAGTCTTCGGTCAAACTCCGCTTCGTCCCTTGACCAGTGCCATCCCCCCCCCGGGAGGGGGGGACTCACGGCCGGTGCGTAAGCTTTTCATAGAGTAGAGAAAGAACCTGGTCAGTCCGCTAAAGCAACCCTCTCTCCTTCCAAGGTATTCTCCCTTTCTCTGTACAAACTGATAATATGCACATAAATTTAAATTCTGAATTGATGATCAATGATCAATTGAAGAGCTTATTCCCAAAATGACGTACCTCCATTTTTTTCTTTCATCAGGGAAAACATTTACATCCAGCCTTGTTCAAGATTATATTCAACTGTTTTCGTATGCCGGGTAGCATAGGAGAAACGCCATTTTTGAAAACAACATTTGACATTTTTGAGAAGCATCTTAAGAATATAATGATATGAAAAACTAGAAAACAAACAGAAATTTAGATATGTCAGTTTGGAACAAGCTCTTCAATTATTTAAATTGACTAAATATAAACATGTTATTTCTGTTCTAAAATAATGTGCAGCGATCAGAAAATAACTTGATATCATTGAATTGAATAAATGGATTTTTAAAGATACTTTGAATGGATGGATAAATAGATGGATGAAAGAATGAAGTAAAGAATGGTAGAATTGAAGGATGGATGGATGGATGGATGGATTGATGGATGGAAAAATGAATGAATATTGTCTGACTCAATGAAAGAAAAAATGAATTTGCTTAATGAATGAATGATGAATGAAGCAGGCTTAAACATAACATGCAGCCATGTTAGATGGGATAAAAATAAATGATAACTCTTGAAATTGTTTTCTTGATTTTCATATTTATTGACTTACTTAATGACATTTAAAATTTTTAACATCCAAATCTGCTAACACTGCCTGCAGTTCATTAAATCAATACTGTAGCTAATTTCTTTACACTGTAAGGCTAGCGAAAATATAATTTTTTTGTTTAAATGCTTTTTAAGACTCACATAAAAATATTCAATTTAGGATTATGAAATTAGGCAAATATGTTTGCAACAACAGGCAAGGCAAAATATACTGAGTACTATTTTCTCAGCGGCAATAAATGCTTCATATTTCTCAAATAATTCACTGAGCACTGTGCACACACATTTGATACACGAGTACACTAAATTATTCTAACAGAAAACCTTTCCTCTTGAGAATCTTAGGCACAGTTTAAATAACACATTTTCCAACCCCTCTTGAGTTCTGCCACTATGAAAAGTATGAACTAACATTCTACTAATTTACAAAACTTAAACAGTACATGTGTAGACAGAACTTGTTTCAAAGCTGGCTAGTGAACACGATGCTGATGCAGGAGGCAAAGGTGTTGTCAACACTTCTTTTACATTGTCATATTAGTTATTGGGTAAAACATTAAAGGGAAAAGGTAATTTGAGTAATGCTTTGGGGGCAATATTTTAAAATTCCTTTTCTTACAATCTTAATGTCATTTGTTAACTTAGCTCAGTGTTTAAAAATAACTCAGAAAAACTGTAATTCCTTCTCATTTTGTTGTTCGATAAGGAAAAACCCAAAGAATTCTGTAAACATTATACCAGAAAAAATGTTCTTACCCAGGAGGAAACAAATTCGACAGGTACCCAGATGAGTGATGGTACCAATTACGATCACTGATTCTACAGAATGAGGGGGGTGGAATTTTCCCCCTCCCAGTAGATATCACATTGTCCCTCTTTATGCAAAAAAATATATTTAAGTGGAGTTTACGTTATTGACACGATTCTCTTTTCAGAAATATTTTACATTGGTTCTAGTGTCAGTTGTAACAAATGAATACTGCTTTATGCACAGGAGCCAATGCAAAGCACGAGTGCAAGCACAGAGAGGATAGAATGTCTCATCTTATTAGCATCTATAGAAATTAGGGCAGATTTTCAATGTAATGTACACGAAGTCTACAGGACATCGTGGTAATGTAGAAGTGATGACGCACCTTCGCCACGAGGACGACGGCGTGTTAGTTCGAAAACAATGCGAGAGAGAGCGCGCAGCGCAGGCAGGCGAGTGGGCGGGCGGACAGGCAGGGGCCGTGACAGCCTACCTCACGTGCTCAGCCATTTAGACTGTAACAAAACACAACAAATGATTTAATTATTTTCAAAGGTAAAAGAAAACCCTTTTATTATTGAAATGGAATCATGAGCATCTAATATTAACACATTTTAAACTGGGCCAATAAAAAATGATGCATTAAATCATTCTAAATAGGACCGCGCGTTTTGTAGTAAATTTCATTCAAAAAGTTAAGCAACTTCAATTGATAAATTTACAAATTTTATTAACATTTCCATCCAAATAATTGTCCGGAGAAATTATTGAAACTAAATATATAAATATTTTAAGTGTATAATGTTTTTCGTCATGTTATTAATATAATTCGCTGACATGAAAGGCAGTTCAGGGCTTCATTTTACTATAATTCATTTTATTACTTATTGTTGAATTCTTTCGAAGTTTGATTTAGAATTTGTAATGTCGATTAAATAAAAAAATTAATGTTCTTTCTCCACGAATAACAATTACGCCTTAATGATGCACGAAGCGTTTCCTTACATAAGTGAGGTCGCAATGACGTAAATAGGGGATGGCTTCTGAACACTTGATGCTTCACCTTGGATCTAGTCACTGCTTTTCCCACCCAACTGAGGGCACCTTGACACACTCCTGCTGCTTGAGGACGCTCACATCGCTTAGCAATTGTTTTGAGACACCTCACGGCTGTAAGATCAGCAAGCGATGGACTAGCGACTGAGCTGTTCACGCAATTACAAAAAAAGAGGTTGCTGCGTAATGTTTCTCGTCGCTAGTGATATCAGAGCTGGAGTTAGAATCGCTTCATCGCTCACCTTTTAAATCGTTGTACCCTCCTCTGTAGATTAGATCAATTTAAGTAGTTTTAGGAATAGTTATTTGTTAAATAATACACAGAGAAACCGGAAATGTTTTGATAAAGAACAACTAAAAGTGCGTCGAGTGCAGATTATCAAAATGATTCGAATACAATCAAGATAATAATTAAAACCGTGTTATAGAATGCAATGCAATATTATCTTGACTCTACAGGTGCTACACGTACCCAGGGGATTATCTGCTGAGATATTTCACTTCCCAGAGGTGGACAGGAAGATCTCAGCCCTAATCACCGGCTCCGTGCCCCGAACGGCCCTTGCGCGTCCACTGAATTGCGGTTGAGCCAGAGGTAGCGCTGCCCTCTGGCATCCCTCACTTACTCGCATTCTCACAAGCATCCCGCACACCAACTCCCTCATCCCATGTAATATACTCACATCATCAGCAAACGCATCATAACATATGTATTCGTAATATATACACGCGATTAGCGCGCACACGCACACGCACACACACACACGTGTCCCGAGAGGAATCGTCGAAACTTCGAAATAAGCTAAGTCAATTTTAAGCATATTTTGTCTAATAAATTACTTGGAATGGCTGAGCCGCAATAAGCACTCAAAAGTTGGTTCTGAAAAAAATATTTCTAGGCAAAAATTTGCATTGCAGAAGCATAGAAACACTCTAGAAACACGTAAACTGTTTATTATTTACAAAAAAATGAATGTATTTGTTCAAAAAGGAATATTAATCCAGAAATAAGAAGTTTACACAATTAGAGTGTTTTTTTTTCTAATTTCTGAATTAATTTTTCTTTCTGAATAAGTATATTAATTGTTTGTAAATTTACGTGTTTCTGGAGTGTTTCTATGCTTCTGCCCTCCAAATTTTTGTCTAAGCATTTTTTCATACCAATTTTTGAGTGCTTATTGCGGCTCAGCCATTCACAATATCCAAAACAAAATGTGTTGTCTTAAGAGCTTATTTTAGAATTTTCGGCGTTTCCTCCCTGGACACTCTGTAAATACACACATTGATGCATTCACTCACAACTACATCTGGATTATGTAATATGGGAAGGATAGTTTTGAGTGTTTGCAAAGTTATAGGATTCTTATTTGCGTGTGTTCCTCTAAAATGTAAACATATGTCGCCGGGCAACTTTCACGCCTCTTAATTAATGTGAGATTAATTAAGGTACAGTTCATTGTTATAAATAAAAAACGTAATTTGTTTAAGGAACTGTTCAGGCATAAGGCTATAGTGCGATTTTCCTAACTCTACCCCTCAAGCCTGTATTGCCACGATGAAATATCACACGGCATTTCGCGTCTTTCTCCGACGTACCGCTATAAGTCGCATGATCGCAAGCACTATTTGATACGGTCGCGATCATGCGATACCTGGCGGCACGACTGAGAACGTCGCGAAAAACTGTGACATATTCCATCGTGAAGACGGGCCTTGAGGGGCAAAGTTACAAATATCGCAGTATACTTACAAGGCAGGATGCCTTTGGCTTTGCCCAAGAGGGAGCCGGAGGCGGTGTCGGTCGTCTCGTGCGCCTTGTCCGACGCCGTCTTCACCGCAGTGTGCACTTGATCGCGCTTCTGGTCGATGAACTGGTCCGCCTCCTTCATCTTCTGGTCCACAGCCTCCGACGCCTGGTTGATGGCGCCGTCCACCTGTGCAAGCGAACAAGCAGGTTCAATTCTAGCGCGCCCATGTCCATTCAATTCTGCACATTACAAACGAATCTATGTATCTATCGGTGGGGCATGCAAGACCTTACGCACTAAACATGTCGAGAGTATAGAGCTTGTCCCAGCTGGAGTGGTGCCCCGATGGGGGGAGACCCTGAGAGGCCAACGTGTAAGTCGGTGTGGAATCTCCCGTTCTAGCGACGGTAGAGCACCGTAACCTCCCACAATTAACATGCACTAATCTTACTCGATTTATCTAAGTAATTGGCGCGAAATTAATACATAGCTTACTCACTCAATATCTTGCATTAACATTCAAGGAGCCCAAAGCCTTACCAAACTATGAGACTTATAAATAACATTGAAATATTGAATATTTGAGATTAGAATTAATATGAAGAAAAGCTACAGCCTTTGCAAGTAAAAAACTTAACGTTTTATTAAAAATATTTAATATAAAATTGTTTAAAAATTGTTGGGACCCCTATCAGGGCACCAGTACGTGATGCATTAATTCACCCTTCATCTTGTGTCACTCGCGTCGCCTGCACAGGTCCCCCTCCCATTCACCCCGAACTGCTGAGTAACTGCGACACATTCTGCCCAAACGCGACATCAAATACGTATCAGAATATTTAATTTGCCTCTTCTCTGAATTACCTGTTAAGCAAACAATTTGATAATAATTGATTAAAGTGTAATTTGGTATTGAATTTCAAGCTCTAGAGAGATTGTAATGAATCTTACAGAACTAGCTTGTCCTTTAGCAATTTGCAGATTTCTAAAACGATACCTTTCGCTTCGTTAAATACTTTTAAAATAGAAAATATTCGGCATGATGGTCGCTTACTTGCGGGTGGGGGAAACCGTACATGAAAAATAAACAGTAATTTGATTTAGAGTGAACCACCCGAAATAATGTCGATAATGAAATGAACACTAGCGTTTTAAACAACATATATGCTATCACAATTGCTTGTTAGTTGGCACCAAGTAGAGCCCATGCTGCGGTTTTGAATGTTTTCAATGCCAAATTTCGCCTGCAGTGTTTTATTGTTGTTCTCAATGAAAATGTACGTTCTCTGAAAGCTTTGGGAAAAGTGTAAATAACTCCTCGTTCTGATTTCGACAAAAAATTAATTTTTCCTACACTTGAAGATGATTCTACTTTTCGTCGTATTAAATGAGAATCAACAGATGAAAACGTATCAACTATCACATAATATAATGCGTTATTTCACAAAATCTCTAATGTGATATTAATAGTTCGTTCATTATTTTAAATGAACTTCATGTTCTTTGAATCCATAGTTTCGATGTACTTACAGAAAGATAAAAAATATTAAGAATGCGCTTCAAACTAAATTGAAATCAATTGTGAAGCTAATACATATTAATGAATTGTCCCATAATTCACTACACTGGCTGCACACAATATTAAAGTGCTGTTATTGGCCCTAAATGCCAAAGCTGTACGAAATCGCGGCAGAGAACGTGTGATGTTCTCGAAGACAAAGCCACGATCTCCATGATAACTCGTTGGCACCCAAGACCTTCCTTTGGCATTCACCGTGAAGTGGTATGACGCCGTCCTTCGTGAAGGAATTTTGCTCTCATGTATCGCGTAAAATGCTTATGGAGTTCAGGACGATTTCATATGGCGGCGCCAGCGCGATAGAGCAAGTCAACAAAAAGAGCCTGTCCTTGAAAATAAACTGAAGCAAAGTGCGCGCCACCAAAAATACAATGCGTAAATTTGAAGGGGAAGTGGAAAGTACTTTTTTTCAAATTATTTTCTACCGTGAAGACACTTCGCAAGACCTATATTATGAAATAATGTTCGTGATAGTTACAGAATCTCATCTAGATGGTAATGAACACCGTTTTTATTGTTCTTGTTAAATTATGGCGTAAACAAGAAAAAACATTTCTTTTTCAAGAAATATACATACTCTCACTCGATCATGTAATTTTTACACCTTAAATCTATATAAGCTATTCGTTTATAAAACTCCGGTTGGATGCTCAAGAATCTGAGATAAGGCATTTGATTGTTCTCTGGTGATGGAGAGCAAAAGCATAATCCGGGCTGTGGAGGTTAGGAGTTCACCTGCAATGAATTTGTAATCATCGTAAAATTCTCATGATAAATGAGATCTGTACTTAATCTAACGAGTATACCACAACAATTCAATACATTAGAATGATAAGCATTGAAGAAAGCAAAGGAAACATGAACATATCTTTTTCTAACTCATTCCACTGCCAAAGAATTTGGAACACTATGTCCTTTAAGTCCAGTTACAGTAGATGCCGACTGCGAACGTTTTTATACATGTAAGTTCACACTTATCTTCATGTAGTACTACCGTTAATTTCCGAAATTATATTTTTAAGTATTTTAGATTACAATTATAAAATATGTAATCAGAAATGTATCATTAATTAAAGGATGATTTTCTTTCATTAAAACTATAATTCTGGAAAACATTAATGAGTATCCGATGTGTAGAATATAATTATTATATAAACAATCAATAAATAACGTGTTTTGTATATATTATTTCAGAAGAATGAGAAATTGGCGTACTTAAGATTGTTAAACCGTAAATAATCTTATTGCTCTGAAATGATCAACATCCGGGGTCTTCATGTTCAAGCGACGACCCTTGAAACCAGTTTTGTCATCACAGAAGATAGAAGCTGGCAAGCCAAGCGAATAGAGGAATGTTATCTTCGTCAAAAAAGGAGTGGAACTTCTTGCCATATTGTGCAGACATACCGGATTTTTTTTATTTGTCCTATGAAGGAAAAAAATACCGGAAAGTTTCAGGTCAACATTTCTACGACCGTATTTGAGACTGTTTATTAACGATGTCATGTTTAACATACGAATATTTGTTTGATTTGCAATCAGTTTTTAAGTTTTGTTGTTGAATTACTCTGCCATGCCTTGTTTTAAACGATTCATTTTATTTAAAAGATATGGAAGTCTGAGTTTCCTCATCAAATTAATGATTTTTGTGAAGTAAGTTTTTGTTCCCATTAGTTGTTTTTAAACTTTGTGTGCCATCCGTAGATATTTTATTGAAAACCACGCCCAAATTGAACTGTATTACGAGAATAATATCAACTCTTCCAAATCGTAATTCTAAAATGTCACTAGACACCTATTTTACAACCAACTGCCTCTACTCAACGATACTATCTGAAATCATGACTTTTCAGTTCATAAAGCCAGTTCACAAGACCAATGAAATTAGTGGAAATAAAAAAAATCAAACAAAAAGTTATATTAACACACGACTGTTTGAAAACCAGTGGGAATGCACGGCATACCGAAATTTTTCTTCCTCTTAGTGTTATTACTGAACATTAAGATTATTTCAAAAAGTGAAGGACATCTTTTAAAGATCTACAATTGAACTAACTTATGGATGTTTGAATGTATTTTTGCATTAGAATCAATACGGTTGAAAAATAGCTTGGAAAGTTGAGACATTTCGGGTAGCGAGGATGCATGCCGAAAATGTGATGTGTGAGGTGTATATTTTCACTCATGCCACATTAGTTTTTTTATCATTTAGCCAATAATATTTATCATTGGTCATTTTCTGCAATCGGTGAACATAAGAACAATAATATGTGATTTAACTTCTCTGCCTCCAAAGATCAGCACATCGCAAACATCGCAGGGATGCAATGCGAAAATCAAAGGAATAGTGCTCAGCTGTTCAGAAAGCACCATTATTTAATTTTTACATTTTTGTCCGTTTTGTACGAATTTTACATTACATACCGTACTTTTTAAGACCAAATTTCATTAAGAAAAAATTTCTATTATCAATATTGTACTTTTGCAATTTTCGAAAACAGAGTTCACCGAAAATGGGATGCGAGCCATTTTTATAAGCTCACAATTGGAGTTTTCGACTGCAGCATTACAGTACTTTCTCTGTACTGCGAAACTAGTATGTAAGGAAGTAACACCTAGATGACGTAGCCGAGGCACAATTTTTGTAAACGTATACTCGTATTTCAACACCTTTTTGCGATATGTCTCTCTCGCCCCTGCCCTCCATGGTTTCTTAATCTGTTAGGAAACCCTGAAACTTCAATGATACAATTTATTTCACAATGACATAATTCAAGAACATAAATTTCCTTTCCTCAGTGTTACATTTGATTGTACGAAATGTTTCACCATGATCAAAAAGGCTCTCATGTAATAAGTAGGAAGATACCCTTTTACCCAAAATTCATAAAATATAATCTAAGATTTTAATAGTAATAAAATAAATAATAACAAAATAATAATAATAATATAATAATAATAATAATTTCTTGCAATGCAACGAAAATACCAACATACATATACATTGTTAATTGGTTATTATTGACAAATTATCATTGGATATTGTCACGAGTGGTGGAACTTGACACTTCCTTCAAGGCTATTTCCCGACAACAGATTTTTACCAAGCCAAAATTGTCTAAATATACAGAACCAGTTTGATTTTCCAGAAGCTTTAACGCTTCGAAATGGTTATTAGAAATAATGGGTGCCCACGAAAAGAGACTCTCAAAAATAGCCATTTTACAAAATGATTTTAATCTAAACCGTGCCATTTATTACGCGTTCCAGACAACCTGTTTTACTCTATACACTGGATGTCTTGTAACCTCTCTATGAAATTTTTACTACCAAAAATACACATTTTCTAAATATATTTCTTCCTTTAACTAAAAATAAGAGCGTTTGAAATGTGTCAGTTTCTTGTGCAACGATAACACGAGAACATTAAGTATTCGTTCCTCTCTATTCCGAGTCCCCAAATTCGGGGGGGGGGAGCACGTGTTGATGAAGGGCGAAGGGGAGGGGAGGGATGCTCACCGCCTGCTCGGCCTTGCCCACTTCGGCGTCGAAGGCGTCGATGGCGGCCTTCTTGGAGTCGGTGGCGGTGTCGAGCGCTGCCTTCTCCACGTCGCTCTTGGTCTGCCACAGCAGGTCGCCCGTCTTCTTGGCCTGCTCCTCCAGCAGCGAGCTCGCCGCCTGCTTCTTCTGCTCCGCCAGCTGCTCCACGTCCGTCTTCTTCTTCTCCAGCAGCTGCTCCGCCTTCGAGCCCAGACCCTTCAGGGCTGCAACAGGAAAACGCACGGAGATTACAACGCGTTCACAGGAACGGTTTAAGGTTGGAGCCCTGATTATTTGATTGATGTTTCTGGACGCGTGAACTGCTAAGGTCGTCAGCCCCGTAACTTAAGTGCATGTTTTATCGTGGGTAGTGACGGTGATCTTTCTCTGCTGGATGCCGAGATCCAGCGAGATTCAGCGCAGTTGGCAAGTGGGAATTTCCCCAACTATGTATCTCCCACCAGCGAGGCACGGCCCCAGCAGGGACAAGCTCTCAGCTCCCGACTGGTGTCCCGAAATGTGTGGTATTGCTCGCGCGTTTTCTTTATAAACGAGCTCTCTAGTCCTTACCCAGCGCTGAATAACACGGCCAATTGAAATACCTAGCTTGATTCGGAACGGCACATACCACCTTACAATGCTGGCAACAACCATTTCGTCGTTTCCAAACAATCGTAGCATTTCTCATGGCAGGCTTGGGCGCTTAAGTTCATGCCCACAGTTGGTACGCCCTTTTTAAGTCGTGACGTACCCAGGGCCCTCCTCTCCCCGCACCCCCGCTGTGGAATATCAAGAAAACTTGCGCGCATAGTAAGTGTGTGTAAGTGAGGGATGTGAACAGAACAAGGAAGAAGAAGGAAAGATCGAGCGCGATCTCTTGCTCGTTACGGTCCTACTCCAGCCTGGTGTTGATCGGAGAAACCGCGAAAAACTCGATTAGAGCAGCCGGCCACTAGAGTTTTCTTCCCGATAGCGGCTGAATCCGACATAGCTATCTAGCTAGTGTTGAAATTCCTGCCACCTTCGAGACTCAGGACCTCCAGAAGCACTACGGTGATATCAACTGCAACCCTGAGCAACCTAAGCCGATGCCTGGGTAAGTAAACAAACGAGAACAGGCGCGTGAAAATTAATATTTTAACAATTCATTATCAGAACAACCCGGTTCCAGATGGTTTAAACAGACACGGCATTGGTTGAGAAATGAGAAAGTGTAGTATAATTAATATAAAGTACTAGGGACTATTTAACATTTTTCACCAATGGGATCAAGGTTCTGTATGCTCTAAAATGTTCGGAAGAACGCTAATTGACTGCTTGTTACCAAGCACAAACGTAATAGGTAGGGTCGCTACCATGAAGTTTGAATGTTCGATGCACCGTATAGTTGGTGTTTAAAGCTTTGTTAAGACATTCTCGTGAACTACAAGATTATCCTTTAATTTACAAACAAAAACCATCAACTAAAAATAAATGTTTATTTTTATCATTGTTTTATCAAAATCAAAAATATCTGTCAGTAGTATGTTAGAGGTAACTATTTAAGTTTCTAATGTTCCTTTCAATGTAAAATAATGTTCGCACACTTGAAATACATATTTTGTCGAACAAGTATTAATAAATATGTTAAAAAACAAAACAAAAAAAACAACTAAAAATAACTTATCCACACTAAAGTTCCATTAGTGCACTCATAGGATAGCTTTTTTAACCTGTAAAATAGCACAAAGGCTTAATTGGATTCTTGATCTTGATTTTTATCGTTGTCAAAACAAAAACGTACAGTACCTATTCTCATAATATTTAATATCATACGGTTCAAAATATATACTGTAGGCATCATCATTGAAAAAGATATTAAGGTTTTCCTAATTGAATACATATTATAAATCCGATCACTCCCGTACGCAAGAATGATTTCAGAATTTTCTTTAAATAAAGAATATTAACATGAATTTAATAATAAATAATATTACAATTATCATTATTTGCAACTGATTTTTACATATTAGCAACTGAAATTAAAATGAAGCAGCCTCTTAGCTATGAAATAGCCTTCTAGGGGAAAATATTTGGTCGTTAAACCTTGAATAGCATTTTGTATTTATTAAAACCTTATCAAAAATTAATGACACATGCATGAAAGTATAAAAATACATATTAAGTCGGAATTATTCGTCTCACAGCTGCAGATGTTTCATGACACTTAGAATAACTTCATTAACATATCTGGTTTATTCTCATCACTAGAAGAGTATTTTTGAAATGCCATTCCTTGCTCAGATTTTCTGTTGATTTCAGAGATCCTTTGTATTGTCTTCGTTTCTCAAGCAATGCTAACAGCAGCGAAACCATCGTTCGCCATTGACTTAATTCTTTTAAAAATGTTTCTAAATATTGGTAGTTGGAAACTAATTAAAATGGTTCCAAATGAGTTCCACATTTTAGTTGATATATTCATCATCTGATGCCCGTCAACGAATTTGTGTTTTCAATTTTCTGTAGCCATGTTTGCACTATCAGTAAGTTGGTGAGTGGCTAGCGCTTATTAAACAGTTTCTGTAATTAGCATCTCGTTTTCAATTGTCTTAAGCTGCTCTGGTGCACTCCTTTCAACAATAAACAGATTGGACAGATGTCCAGTTTCGAGGCAGTTATTCTATAAAAGTGCACGGTGAGAAGAATATTAATGCTTATTATAAAAGATTTTATGATTCGGAATATTACCTAAATGTTATAATGACGAATTCACCATTGACAACTGCTAAAATGTTAAGTGTGGATTTTGAAGTTCTCTCGTAACAAGTATTGTTGATTACATAACGTACAATTAAATAATATCATATCACTATGTTTCCACATAAGCTTGGAATTTCTTTCTGCTTAGGTCACGAAGCCACATTTTTCTTAAAAAAAACTCTTTGCATTCTGCGTAAAGGTCGCGTAGTAGAGAAGGTTATGCAGCCTTGAGTTATAATCTGTTGAGATACGAACAGAATATCGCATTTATTTCGGTTCAATAAATGAACAATTTGTTCCCATTACGTTTGCATTAGTCAAATGTCCTTTAAAATCCAAATTTCCCACTACTCATAAATCGTCTCATCCTTTTCATATACTCTGAAAAAGACTGCTCATGTGCTATTTAGAAAAATCAAACTAAAACTGTTTTAAGTTATAATGAATACTTTCATTGACGGTGATGCATTAGCGGGTTAACGTTTTTTCGACTTCCATATTCTTGTCGTTGTTTTCCATCAAAGTTTAAGAATTCAAAAAAAGCAGAAGATTACTGTAATTATTACATTCCTGAAGAATGTTTCATAAGATGTGGTTATTCATGTAATCGGAGATCAGGGTAATAGTCCCAAATAGAAAATGAGTCATCCTTTTTTCATCAGAGTACACGTACATAATCAAAAATGTCGCCTCATGCAGTGGCGGATGCTGGGGGGGGGGGGGGCAAATCCCCAAAGACCTGAAGTTTTCGTTTGTTACCTTTTTTTATTTGGCAAAATTGATTTAAATATTTATGTTAAAATTATATATTTAAAAAAATAATATTGTATAGTATCATATGTACACTACAAAAATTATTTAAATATAATAACAACATGTTTATTATTTAACGAAAGTCTGTGATCCCCCCCCCAAATTAGAATCAGAAAGATCCATTTCTCTTTAAATCATCATATTCCAAATCAATATACTAGTGAGATATGAATAACAATAGTATAACTTTATTTAATACATAAAATCCAATATAATTACATTAATTTGTATCAAACATTGCAGATCAGTTGTTGAACAAGCACCTTCTTTAAAGTTTCAACCCTCTTCAATGAGATTTCCCCGGGAAGTTCAGTGGCTCCATTTTCCTTTATTTATAGCACACTGATTTCTTTTTATTTTCTTTTGTCAACGATTAGGGTTGCTTAATGAATCTTCCAAAGAGTCAAATTTCGTTTCTGCCATTAACTATTCAATAAATAAACTAGTAGTTTGGTAAAATTTATCAGTTTTAAAAAATTCTTATTTTCTAAGTGAAACTAATATAAACAGAAATGCAAAGTTAATGCAATTTTATGGACAAGTTTCAAGAATGCAACAAGAAATTAACACAAAATTAGGTTTTCTCCCACAAAAATAATCAATCATTTTTGCTTATAACTTACGGATTGCGATGATCAAAGAGAAAAACTACGGTGGTGGTGGTGGTGTCTATGTTGTTAATCATGGAAGAAACGACTAATCGAGGTTAAATTAATTATCAATTAAAATCTGAAATAAAAGAATTGCTAATTGGAAGAACTTCAAAGCGGGAGGAAAGCATTCTTCCGAATCAATTTAAAAAGCACGCGAAATTCGACGTGTCTCCGGAGAAGCAAGTTCGCAAAGCTTCTTTTGTATTGAAGGAAGCGAGCTGACCTCTCCTCTGGCCGTCAGCGCTCCCAGGAAGGCTATCTACATCAACTGCATTGGCCTGCGGGCAGGGCTCTTTATAGAGCGGCTTTCATGTCGGGCCGCGCTGCCGTGGCTAAGGTCGCCTTCGTGGAAGCGAGCGAGGCGCAACGGCGTGGCTTGGCGTGGCGTGGAGTGGAGTGGCGTGGCGCGGCGGGGAACCGTGGAATCCGCTGCGGTGGCGGTGGGAGGCGAGCCCGAGTGGGCGGTGACGTCACCCGCCGAGGCCGGAACGATTACGATGCGACCGCGGCGAGGGGGGCGGGGCACGGGAGGAGTGGGAGGGGGAGGGGGAGTGGGAGGGGATGGCGTGGGTGCGACGTTGGTTCCCGCGCTGCACATGCACTTCGAAACGAACTGCAGTCACTTTTCTCAAGTTGGGTACAACGAAATGTTTTCAGCTGTCTTCTTCTGCTCCTCCTCCTTCCAAGGTTTAGAATTTGTTCCAGATTCTTGTATCCATAATTTTCGCGACTCTTTTCTTCCTCCACAGTAACGTCTTATGAAGTAATAGAGACAACTAAAATTGTCTCTAATCGGGACAGAAGAATACTGCCAGAAATCTGAAATAATTGTCGCATTATACCAGCTCAGATGGCTAAGAATTGTTTCTGCTACAGCGCTTCAGGTATACAGATTCGAGGATTCGATTCCGGTCAGTGGCGGAATTTCGTAACTAGCAGGATCAAATTAAAACATTAATTGGTGGAGATCTCTGACGGCCGGCTGCTCTGATTTCCGTGGTTTCTCCGATCAATACCAGACGAATGCCGGACAGTACCCTAACAAACGAGCCACGGTTCGCACGCAATTTCTCCGCCCTCTTCCTCGTCTTATCGTCTCCCCTTACATTCACTTCACTTACATGCACTTTAGTACCACACACATCGGCAGACCAAGCGGGAGGTCAGAGCGTGTCCTGACTGTTCCCTCTCAGGGGGGACATACTTTGAGGGAGATGTCTCCCGTAACTAATGGATTATTGAAAAGTACAGTTAGTTTTATTATAATACATTTAATTTATTAATATTCGTTTGTAAATAACAAAATATACAAAACAATGCATGATAAACAAATTCATTTTTTGTTAATTTATTTGCATTTTCATTTTGTTCTATGTGAAAAAGCTCAGCGTCCTGTTTTGCGTAATATCTGCGTAGATAGTGTTTAAACTATCCCCATTGCCGGTATTGTTTGGAAATGAATTGGGAAGCTGTAGGATTAAATTCTAAGGAATTTGCTGTGCATCCGAAAACTATTATGTCGATCACAAACCATCATTAAGGAAGCTTTGCATTACCTGGTTATGAAATCATACTAGCACATAAGAGTTATTTTCTCACAGCGACAAATGTATGGAATCGGAAGTTGAACTATTTGGGCCAACTCGCCTGATTTCACTTGCCGTATTTTTGCCACGGCTGAGCACCCTTGCGGAAAGAGGGGCAGCTTATCACTCTGGATCAAGTACAGGTAACTTATTAGAATATACGTAATTAATACTATTACTGCCTCCTTGTGTATATTAGGAGACAGGTGAAATGATTTTGACCTGTAGAGTAGAAGGATTAAGTCATGCCATCGAGTCAGCTTCTTTCTATTGCGCAGATTTCGTCGTCTTAATGTTTTCAACAGACTACGTCATCATAGGCCATCCTCCCTCATCATCCAACAAACAACAAATGAACACCTGAAGGACCAGATAAACATATTTCTGATATGTATTCAATGAGGTACCTGAACTCAAGAATCAGCATCAAAATATAAAGATCCTTAGAAATATCCAACCAGAAAATGTACTAAGCTCGATGTAATTGCAAGCCTCTTATTTCTTATAAGGCTTTTCACTCTGCGAATTACTTGACCGACTTAGTTATTCCTGTGCAGGGGTGAAAGTAGGTAGGCGATAGAAACTAATGAGCAAAAACGGTAATGGCATAATGGGTGGCAGGGTTGTCATGGGAACAAGTGATGTTTGAATTCTGATATCCGCTGAAATTGTCGCTTGCTTCTTACACTCTGAGTTGTTACTTGTATCTAGTATTAGAGGTCGTTCAGAAACCCGGCAGTACAGAACCAAACCGCAAATTTTCTCCGCGCTGTAGCAATAATAGCTTGAGTCTGGCTCTAAACCAGACAAGGAGATTGGATGGTTGCGAAATATCGCCTCTGGCTCGGAGGTAGGAGTCTAGAAATGCCATGTAAAGCGCGAAAAAATTACGAGATATTTCCTTAAAATCAACTCTGTCCTTTTAGTTGTCTTGAGACCTACGTTCTCTTACGCATTTGCAAGTATAATAATGTTCCCATCGATGCACGTGAATGACTTTGACATGAATGCGTTGGTGCTTACGGAATGAGAAAATCCAGTCTGTAACCTCCTTCCTGCACATTCTAACTGAATTTCTCTTACTAAAACCTTCCAATTACGAATGAAATATAATAAAATGGTTTCCATTTGGCAAGCATTTTGGACGTTCCCATTTGAGGCAATCGGGACATTTATTTTAAGAGATTTGTTGGCAGTAAATCCTTTTTCTAAACTTTCAGACGGCGGAGAATGCAATACCTCCCCAAGCGTATGAAACCATAAATTCTGAAAAGCTATAGTATCCAGAAAGTCGGATTTAAAAAATCGAAAAGCTCAAAAGTTTTAATTTTATAGAA
This sequence comes from Acheta domesticus, assembly GCA_031308135.1. Lineage (NCBI taxonomy): Eukaryota > Metazoa > Arthropoda > Insecta > Orthoptera > Gryllidae > Acheta > Acheta domesticus. The sequence continues at coordinate 134,170,331 of JAHLJT010009355.1, forward strand.
TACAGCCTAAAAATGGGGCCCACAAACAAGTTTTAAGTGGGCTTAGGTCGCAAAGTTTTCGAGTTTTGCACGATAATGTATGCGGCGCAATGCAGATTGCGGGTTGCATCGCACATGAAATATTTTTTCTGTTTAGCAGGAATTTAAATGTTAAAATAATGAATGTGTGTGTGTGTGTGCGTGTGCGTGCGCGTGTGTGTGTGTGTGTGCATGCGTGCGTGTGTGCGTGCGTGCGTGTGTGTGTGCGTGCGTGCGTGTGTGTGTGCGTGCGTGTGTGTGTGTGTGCGCGTGCGTGTGTGTGTGTGTGCGCGTGCGTGTGTGTGTGTGTGCGCGTACGTGTGTGTGTGTGTGTGTGTGTGTGTGTGTGTGTGTGTGTGTGTGTGTGTGTGTGTGGTGGGGGGTGCGCGCGCCTGCGTGTTGATGTACCCGTTGAATGCTCATAAATGCCATTCCATCATGTACTTTCCTTAACGCAGGAGGAAAACAGTTCTTAATCCTTAGTGAGATAATGTAGAGACAGTGATTCAGTAAAATAGGCCTACAAATTACACAAACTCTCAGCCGCTTAGGCGGGCGCGGAAGAGGAAGTTTGGGCGCGAAGAGCACTGATCATTAAATCTGCGCGGTGCGTGGAGCCAAGTGGTTGGTTGGACGTCACGAGGTCACGGGCCATGGCTGGACCAGACGCGACCTTCGCCCCAAGTATGGGAACGGCCCGCCCCGACGGAGGCGGCAGCGGCTGCGGCAGCGACGCCGACGGCACATGCATTGTACTACTGCTCCGCACGCAATAATTGCTGGTTGTTATTGTAGAGCGTAATTATTGCGATCTTTTAATAATTTAATGGCAACGAAGTATTGGTCAGCGCAGTGTATAATTGTATTACTTACAGGCCCTATATTATGTTCACTATAATTGTTTGTTATTGTGATAATAAGTCTTATGTTTCGGTAAAAAATCTCGTTCTTGATCGAATCAAACAATTTGTAAAATGTAATAAAATAAAAAATCGTTAATAACTCCGCCGTAAAAGGAATTTGATGAGAAATAGGTCTCCGCGTCTCTACTGCTTTTAATCCATCTTTTTAATGTTAGCCATACCTAATATCAGCGGATTTTAACATATGATGCATATTATTTCGGTCAAATCTAGGGAAATAATTTTCAATTCATTCTTTCGAAAATACTATAAATGAGAAACACACATATTAAAATATAATAGGTCTGTTTTATCTCAGACCAAATTTAAACTACGTAAACTATTATTTTAATAAAAAAAAGGTTTATTTTCATGAGCTTGCGACTATACTTAATAGCTTGTACAGATTTGGTGACTCGATACCTTGGCCTCATGCACCATTGTTTCCTAGAAGCTCACATTTTTGGGGCGACCTGTGATGCAGTGGCTAATGTTCATCGCCTTCCATTTCCGAGTTCGCGGCTCTCCTGTCGATCGATCGAATTTTACGATTTTTTTCTTTTTTTGTGTTTTGGTAGTAATTTTTAAATTGTTTAAACAATTTGTTATTGTAATGATGTTAAAATGGAGTAATTAAATAGTAATTAATTAATACTTTTTTGTTAATTTTTTCTATCTTTTTTTGCTCTATTTTGTTGCGTGGCTAGCTAGCTTTAAACTGAAGCTAGCTAACCCTCGATTTTTTAGAAAATGTCTGGCGTAATTAATTTAAAATTAGGATAATTTAAGAGTAATTAATTAGTAGTAAATGATGGCATATATATTATTATGGCCCGCTATAGGTGGCTAGCCAGCTTCAGAGAGGTTCCAAAACCTCTTTGTGTACAAAGCTTGGTCGAAAAGGGTTTTTTCCCCCCACACCCAATACCCGCCACTCTCTCTTCATTTCCAGATACATGCCTATTATCTAGCTTATTTTTCGTCATGGTTATTCGATCATCGTGTCCAGAGGCCGGTATATTTCCATGAACAAAAGGCACAATTACGATCTTTAGAGGTTTGCTGCGTATCGGATCACACGATCAATGAAACGAACGAAATAAAGGCGAAACAAGACATTGAGGTGAAAGGAAGTGTAAACTGCTAAGCCTAGCAGGGCCCCATTGAGCGAGTGGTTCCCCTGAAGGACCCTCTGCGGCGTCCGGTGGCGCTTCGAGACTGCGCCGCGACGCTAACTGGGGGCGAAGAAACTGGGCCCGATCAATGGCGGGCACTGCATTCCCTCTCCCTACCCTCGTTACTGCAATTGATCCCACCCACGGATGCAGCCTGCCACAACACGTCCGATCCCACCCCGCTTCATCCTCACCTTTTCCTTCGTCATTGCATCCAGCCCGACCGCTTCTCCTATTAGTCTCACGCCACCATATCACGCCTCTTTCATTCGCCCCTCGTCTTTCCCATTCGCCCCCTCGTCTTTCCCATTCGCCCCCACGTCTTTCCATTCGCCCCCACGTCTTTCCCATTCGCCCCCACGTCTTTCCCATTCGCCCCCACGTCTTTCCTTCGCCTCTGCATTCGTTACACATCTCCAACGTCCCACTCCAATCCACTCCGCCTCATCGCGGTCTCTATCTCGCTCCCGCCGTCGCCTTCTCGTCTCTTCGTCCTGCCGCCAAACAGACGCCATCGCCCGGCATTGAACCGCCCACCCTCGCCTCCGCCGCGCCTTCACCTGCCCCTCCCCCACCTCATCTTCTCACGCCTCAACCCGTATCGGCTCTTCCCGTCTCGACCTGGGACGCGACATCGACGCAATGAAACAGATGTTTTTTGAACATCGATGTTTTGGGTTCGATGTCTTTACGTTTTTAATGTTTTGTTCGTGGACGAAAGATGCTCATAATCACAATTTGTAAAAGTTAAAATAAAAAAACAAAAGCTGATAGTACCAATATGTGTTTGTATTCGATCGAAGCGAACGCGGTTTGTTCCATCTTCATCGAGCAGACTACCATGCCTTCCTCGAGATGCTCCTGACGGCATGGTATTTCCTTCGTCTTTCCTTATTTCGCACGTTGAGACACGTCGTTCATTTTGTTTTCAGTCAAATTTTAATTATAAATTAATAACCACGATCATTGTCAAATTAAATTTTGTTGGGCACGAATTTAATGTTAGAGGTTACTAAAACAACTTTAAAACATCGATGTATTAAATTTGAACATCCCATCACTAGTCTCGTCCCATCCCATTCCCACATATCCTGACCCATTCCGTCGCATCCCACTTCTCCCTTGCCGTCATAGCCTCTCCGCTACCGCCTCCGCCCGTCCTGTCATTTGCCGTCCCCACCCATCGTCTTCCATCGTCCTCAATCTTGGAGCCCCGCCCCCGCCACTCCTCTCTCGCTGGTATTCCCCACCCCGCACGCTCCTGCCATCATGCCATCACTTACGACCATCGCAAACCTGACACTCGTCCAGCGCATCCATCGCATTTGCTACTTTCATTACCATTACTTCTGCCATTCTGTACTACCATTACTTCTACTGTTCGGCTCTGCTCCCATCACCCCCGGCCTCACTCGAATCTGCGCATCTATCGCCGTCCCCGCGCCTTCGTCTGTCCCTGCTTCCGATTTCGACCTCTTCCGCCTCATGTTTTGGCTGCCGTCCAGCTTCCGACTCCAACGCTGCCAACATCCTACACCCCTTCATTCGCGGGCCTCACCAGATCTCCCGACCGTCAACTATTTGAACTTCAAATATTTTGTTCTAGCAATTGTTGAGATTCGCATGTTCTTTTCTGCGTATCCCCACTACGGGTATAACCACGTTAGAAAACTAATGTTTTGTTACTTTCTCGTATATACAGAGTAATATACGTAGTATAGGGAAAGTTATGTAATGCTGTCCGAAAAAAACGGCGGACTTTCAGCAGAAAAAAATTCATTGCCGGGCTGTGAAAACGAAAAAGTGGATACATCCACTTGCTGTATTAAAAAATCCTCTAACACATGGTGTAACGTGAATCCTTGTTTTCTGGGTCCTTGATTCCGAAAAACCCTTGAAAGCAAAACGGCCGTCAGTCCGTCCGTCTGTGAACAACACTATCGCCCAAACCATGCCTAGGATTTTTTTCCAAATTGAAGAGACCCCTGTCGATCTGGCTTGAGTCGAAGCTTTGAGATTTTGAAAAAGATTCTTCAAAATTTTAGGGTACTTTCCATGGAGCCTCCCGGACATTTTCAAAATTTTCTCACAAACTGCTCCAAATTTTTTCTTTAAATTTCTTGTAAGAATAGAGTAAAATACACTTATTAAGATGGCATAGGTCGGAATTTCACGGTTAACTCTGAATTTTCGAAAATTGCGAAAGTGTGAATTTTTTCGGCTTCTTCCTACAAGTACAAAATTAAAGATACAGATTTTTCCTCCAAATAAAACTTGTTCTCCAAAGTGAGTTCTTTCATTAAGGTTGTTTACATTTTTTTGAAAAGTGTAGAAGTTTTCGCGCAATATGTTTTTTGATGGGTGAAATTAGGATTATTCTTAGTTTATTACATACCCGTTCTTTCCGTGTCACTTTTCTATGAGTATATAAAGAGGCTTTTTGTTTATTGTCCGAATATATAGATGCGCGGATGATGTCATTGCCAGACAGACTTCCGGTTCTTTTTTGGTACTATTTCAAGTTGACGTCCATACAAGTCCGAAGACTAAAATCACCGGCATGCACGTCACGCAAGGCGGAAGCCGCCATCTTGGAGAACCCGTTGGTCCCCACCAGCGCACGAATCCGATACACAAGAAGGTTATCGACCAGTGCAACCAAGGTCAAAAGTACGTTTCCTCTATGAATGCATGCTCAAGCAGGAAAGGTTAGTTCAAGACAATATTTTTAAAACGAGTGGAATTTACTATAAGTAATAAATATAAATGACTGATATGCATATGATATAATTCAAGAGATGCATAATCAAGATCATAAAGGAAATAACAACATACTACTTTCAGGATATTTCTTCAAACTGAAACATTGTTTCAGTGAGCTGATGAATTAGGATGATCAAATAAAAATGCATGCACATTTACTCTTTCGTCTGCATCCATTCTGACGATCAAAGTAAGAACTCAGTATCAATGGTCTCGAGTTTTTAAGAAATTTAAAAAACTGAAAAATTTGCTGTAAGTAATGAAATTAGGGGAAAATGCCAGGAGACATTACACCTAAGGGGTTCACATTTCGAAATAAGTCACATAACAGCAGCACACTCCATAAACGTCAGAAAGGTAAGCCTTTTTTAAGATTTAAAAAACGATAAATAAGTACTAGTCCAGTAGTTCAGTTCTAAAAATTCCCATTCCAAACTCAATATGCTGAACTTCTTCACAAGAACCTGCATTGTGGGCGACATTGATTAATCACGTATCTAAATCTAGTTTCTAGGTTACTCTCGTTACATGCAACCTATTCCGTGTCTGCGTTATCGTGTTGCAGATGCTTCTTTCAGATAGAGCAAATAACACATGCAATTTTTTTAAGAACAGAGATCGTTAATTTGGAGAACAATTGCACCAAAAAGCGGGCTCCAAGATAGCATTTTTCTGATCATATGTTGTCTGGCGCACAAAGGGCTGCTTCTTTCAATTTAAGGGAATAAAGAAAGTACAAAAGAAAATCAAAAACGGCTAGTCGATTGTTTCAGTGTCATCCACTGAGCAATGCAGTTCTTGAGAAATGAGAAGTACTTATGGATTTCATTTTGGAAATAATTTAGAAGTGACTTTATGATCATGTAGACAAATACGTACTTATCGTCAACAACAACCTACTGTATAATTTATAGGCTATTAAATTTCAAATAAAGACAACAGCAGAATACAGAAAACACCTAAACAGGCTCCTTGACATGTTAGGTTTAGGATGAACAGATAAAGAAGCGGACACGAAAAACGATTGTTTGAAAATGCGTATCTCCACATGAAAAACCACATAAAATCTGTTTGAGTTATCACAACTGAATAGTACAACTTGCAGGCGTGTTCGAAGTCTTAAATGATTGCTCTGTTGCCATCATTTGTCACGCATTGTGTTGCAAGCAATACGAGAAACAGAAACTACGTCGTAGCGACACGTGAAGATTCCTGTCGCGTGCAGGAGCGTTGTACGCAATCACCCGCTCTGATGAGCAGGGGGCTTCCTTCGACCAGTGCGCCAGTGCGCTTCTGGCGCGTCACCGCCAAGAGTAACCCCTGGCGCGTTCCCAAAGGCAGATATTGCCCATCCCCTTCTGCAGCGTTATTATTAATAATCGCCGCGGCCTCCTTAAAGTATTCCGATTCAAGACCCATAAACCAGATGCAGACTACGCCCAACAGAATTGTTAAATAGGACTTTACATTGTTGTATAGGATTAAATATTGTTAACAGGTCGTCATTAGATATGATGAGCAAAAACAAAATCCTGTCTGAACTAGATCCCATTGCACATGATCTCTTTTTAACCATAGAATTCAAACGCGTCGTCTGTCAAGGCGACGCAACTAGTCTTCAACGTAACGTGTCGAAAGCTTACCCCACCCTCTTCCCTTCACTCCCCGTTTCTGGAACTCTGTGTGCCTTCATTGTTGGACTAAACAATGAAATACACGCATTGTTGTGCTTGTGCCTGTTGCCAGTACACGCGATTCTTATCTTTCGTCGTTCGGTACACTACTTCTTAGTTATTTTACGTCAGTTTTTTTGGCGCTATATTGCCTAATATTGTGAATAATGAAGACGAAAATGAATAATGAATACCTTGTGTTGTAGAATTTAAGTTTTGTTCTGAACATTTAGCAATCATAATTAGACATCGGCGATCATAACAAAGGTCGGATGACGAGGTACTAATGCGGACGCTTCTCAAAAACCATGTGTGGACAGCACCAAGCAAGTGTGTGCTGTGAAAATCAAGTTATTTAGGTGTATATATAAAAACTTTTAAAATGTATTTTGTTACTCCATATCATACACGTCCAATCCATTAAATTTAGTGTTTCATTGTAAAAAGGAGTTTTCTTTATTTTTCTCCAAAGTAGTCTGTCAGGCTGTGGGTTCCAATAGCTCAGCGGCAACAGCTTTGCTTCTGCAGTGTCGTTGACCGGATGGTCCTAATAGTGTTTGAGCCCCTACGGTGGTGGATTTCCGACGAATAGCTGAGACGAGTTCAACCTCTGCCTGGAGGAAACTTCAGCGATCGACTGCTCTGATCGATAGTTTTCAGTAATTTCTCATACAAACATTTCTCATACAATTTCTCAATACATGACGAATGCTGGAGTAGTCGCCTAACAAACGGGTCACGGGCCGCGAGCGATCTTCCCTTCATCCTTGTAAAAGAGAAGAGGAGGAAGGATCCTAAGGGTAGAGGAAGACCCCCTTACAAATAAAATGACTTGCACTACTCTATCCTACATGCTTGGAGCTTACGTTAGAGCTTGCCCTGGCTGGGCCGTTGCCCCGCTCGCGGAGGTACCTGGAGGAGGGAAATCTTCAACTGACATGTAGGTCTGTACCGGATCCCATATTCTAGTGCCGAACGAACACAGCAACCTTCCGGGATATAGCATGCGCTACACTAATGATCCAAGTTGCTCTCGCGCCCGGAATCAATACTGTTCTACTCGCTGTCCCGAACAGATTATTTAAAATGTTAAAATATTATTGCACTCATATATGGCTAAGTATTGTGAGCAGGAACACAAAATTTCTGCCTACAAACTAGATCTCGTGATACATGATCCCGTTTTAGTAATTAGTGTTATTATACTAGCATATCTAGTGCATCTTCCCCTTGTCAGTGCCTGAACAATTAGCAGCGCAAATTGGAGTCGTTCATGAATCGAGAAATGGCATCGTGATGCGGGTTTCGCAAGGGGCCTCAGCCCACTCCCTCGCACGCCATTGGGGCTCGCCCGGGGCCTGCCGCACGGCGCGGCGCAGTGGGGCGGCGAGGAAGGCCAGCGGCGCGTGGCTGCACGCACGCTGACGTCACCCACGCGCCGCGCGCCTCAGGCTACTTCCGGGAGGGTGCGAGCCCCCCCCCCCACCTCTCCGTTCCAGAGGGGAACCGATCCTACGAGTTTGGCAAACTTGCAAAGCTTCCCTTCACGATTCGAGTGCAGTTACTGTCGTATATGCCAGGGATTCTCAACCCTTTCCATGCTTCTACCTCTTTTAAAATATTTGCTTCATGGACCTATTTGACTTTTTCTGTTCTATACAGCGTACGATATAAACATAACACAAATAATTGCACATTAAGGACTTGAAAACCTACACAAAGAATAGGAACAAAAGTTCTGAACAATACGTTTTATTAGTTTTATGTTTTATTATTTTTGTACTATTATAATTTTCAATTTGTATAAATATAAACAAGTAATTAAGTGCTCAATCTTTATAAAAGACAACAATTAACAACTTAAGCTACATTTTTTTGTAATCCATAGAAACCAGATTACACAGATCAGTCGTCGGTGAGTATTCAGCTATCGACCCTCAATCGACCCCTTGCATGTTACTGACCCTCTTCAAAATTTCATGGAACCTATAGGTTCGATAGTCACTCCGTTGGGAAACTGGCATCCACAGGCATGAGCAGCCTAAAAGGTGAGGAGATGGCAACTACATTTCTGGGCCTTTTCCATGGAACTGTGTATTTCCATATTACATATTTTCCTAGTAAATAAAGAAAACATACAAAAAGAATTGAATTAAATTAATCTAGATTACTTATTTCCAAAGCGCACAGAAATTAAATAAAAACCATGCAGCCTACGGCCACACGTGAGCTGCATCTACGGATTCCTTAAATATCGAGGAACTCCCAGGAAAAATACAAAAACAGCTATATTACTAATTTCCAACGCGCGCAAAATTAGAACAAAACTATGCAATCTCCCGCCAAGCGAGAAGTGTTTCCTCCGGGCGAAAATTTAAAAAAAATGAAACAGTTTCTATTTTGACTAACAATCCAAATATTTGATTTGTTATTCCACCTATTCCTATACTGTGTGTACAGACATCATTCTCGTTCTCAGAGCTGCACTGCTTATGGAACATAACGTCATGTGACAGCAAGGCTCCAAGGAAGAGGTAGTTCGCCAAAAAAGATTTGCTATATACATGTTGCGTTTTGGAATAGCACTTTTTTATATTCTTAGTATGTAAAGAACTGTTGTACTATGTATCAATATTGTTCTGTACTGTGCTTGCAGAATTGGTGAAGATAGTTTTTGTTAAAATATTAATAAAATATGAAAACAATTATTGCAGTGTTGTTCGAGAGTATTTTATTTGTGGTTTTTGAGCCCTGTGCGTGCTACATTTTGGAGAACCAATTTTGTGTGGTTTTGTTCAGCAGTGATTTTGCTGCAACAGGCCACTAATATAAATAATAATTACATTTGATTTCTTGCTTAACAGTTCACAGGTTTACTGATATTTACATGTTAAGTGAAATGTTAATTTCCTAAGCCTAAGGGGGCCCTTTAAAAATTATAAGGGGGCATGGTAGCCCTGCCCCCCCCGCTTATGCGCATGCTTAATGGCCTCATCGACTTGTTTACTTCATTCGGGAAAACAACCGCAGACATTGATGAGAAATACACGTTTTCAGTCTTACGTATACACTAGCTTCTTAATTAACTGCGTCGCAGATCGAGCTGCCATTTACTGGCGGAATGTGGAGGTGGAGTGTGCTTCCGGGGTAATTTTTGTTTTCGTAATACAGTGGGAAAACAACTACAGGCAGAGGCGTACCTAGGTATTCAGGTGCCTATGGCAAGCATAGAATTTCCACCCCTGTCAGGATACTTCCAATCAGGATAGTTGTTATTTGTTTTAGCGGGCATAATATAAATAGCGCCCCTTATGAGTGGCGCTCATGGCACGTGCCATGTCTGCCATACCGTAGATACGCCTCTGACTATTGGGTAGACTTTAATTCAGTTAACTAACGAAAGAGTGATGATTGCTAAAAGTCATGCAACCTTTTCTAAGATATTACATGCAATATTTCGGTTCCAAAGAAGAGCTTGATGTAATGTCACTGCGGGTGAAAAATGTCGCTCCCAAACGTGTGTGACGCGTTGAGCAGACCCCGCCCTTGTCCTATTTGTCCCTCTTAGACTATACTACCCTACTACTTCTTCCTCCGGCCTCGGCGTCGTGAATATAGTCCGCCCACATTCATTTGTCTAAGGATGCATTCACTATTTGATCAGCTGCTTCTGCCAATGCACGTGACAGCTGAATATTTCCGGTCATTGAACATCGTTGGGGCTTCGTAACATGAAATATGCTTCTGCTGGAATCCACCCAACAGATCAATAATCATTCGCGCATTTAGTTACCAGGCAGTAATGTTTTTAATCATTAGTCGGAAAAGCTCTTTGTAAGTGGTCCAAACACTTGGCCTGCATCGCGCTTCCTTTTGGCAAGAGACGTACGATTGAATGGGGATACACGGAAAAGAGAACGAATCAAAACTGGTATTTTTGCAGACAATTTTTATTCAAATAACAAATTATCTGTAATCTGCATTGTACTACTGCTCAAAAATAGAATGCCAAAGCAGAAAAACACACGATGGAATAACACCCTGTGGATCTTCTATTAATACGTTACATAGCACAAGCCGGAAGTTTTTAAATAACTTCACCTTGAGCGCTCTTTAATCACAAGCTGTCTCATCGCTTTGCTCCATCAGCAAACTCCGAGGTTGAGTATGTGATGAGCTTCATTAAATCATTTCAAGGTGCCAGACAGTGATCAAACTGAAGAACAAATATTTGGTGTTTAGGTAAAAATGAAATTGTTTTGAGTATGACATGCTGAATACCGTAATAATTATCTAATAAACTTTTATTAGGTAGGTTTACTTGTGGATAAAATAAAGCAAGCCTTCATAAACACGAAATCCAAGGGACCGAAATTATCGGTGTTCGTGTTATACCTGTAACAATTAGTGTTAACCGAGTATTATAAATGACCATATTACCGTAATCCCTTGCCGGGACCGAAGTTTTGTTTGTGTTACGGCGAAATTAGTGTTAAGAGAGTTCGTGCTAACTGTAGTTATCTACTGTAGTTATCTAAATATGAAATTCATCCGAGATGAGTTTTCAAAAAGGATATTTTTCATAAATCGGCTCGTGATGATGATTTCATTTGTTTTTCTTGATTTTTTTTGTCAAGCTTCTGTAACTGGCGACACAAACTAGAAAGTCCTGAATCGCTGGAAGGCCAAGAGATGTATTCATTTTTATCGAGTCGCACATTTGCTATCCAATTGCTACTCCCCTAACTTACTACTCTCCACTCGCTACCAGTATTATCCAGGTATGCCAGAATGAAAGTGCCGAATACCTTCGTACAACTTGTCTACATCTTATTCGATAATGAGATAACATAACTATTTTTTTAGCTAAATTAAGAGTACCCTTTGGCCGCGTAGTATTCACGTATGAGCTGTATTGAGACACAGCACATAAGGCTTACAGCTTGAAAGACCTTTTTGGGCCTCGAGAAAAAAAATAGAAACCAAAATTATTTTAAAATTTGAAGTTCCTAATTATTCATACATTGCCAAATAACCCGCCACATCCTGCTGTACATCTGACCTGACTACAGTTGAGTTAGCAGAGAAGTACACTATTGTAGCTAATGAATTAAATTTAAATTTCTCTGATTTGCATTATAAGCTCTTATAAATTCCTGAGAATCTCTACCAGTAGACCTGGAATCAGAGCATAGGGTTACGCACAGAGGGAGGGGATAGGATGCCCGAAACCCCCTCGAGCATTTTAAAAGGGTCCCTGTAGTCCTACGTACTAACAGTATTTTATTTCCATCAATATTATAAATTCCTGATTTTCCTATTTTTTAAGGTGTCAACCTGATGAATTGATACGCCACAATTGGGTATGAGACTCTCCTAAGCATCTGACAAGTAAATGGTTCAACATAATTTCAATTGCATTTGCTAATTGAATCATTAAATTGATATAATTCCACTTCTAGTGTGCCATATTTTTTTTTTAAATGTCTCATGTAAATAAAAAGGTTTAATGAAAAAAGGGGGTTCCAGACTCCAGAGGGGACCAGAAAAGTTATTAACCCTCCTTTCGCTAATGGCCGTGCACGCCCACAAATCAGTGACAGCTCTTCCGCACCGAATCGACTGACTGAAACGCAATTCAGCAACTACGCACCAAACGGCACCGAATGGACTCTGAATATAAGGAAGAAATCTCAAGGCTCTGTCAGCAGCCTCCTTCCTATACTTCAGAGTTTCTTTCTTGGCGCGTGGGGGGGGGGGGTGTCTTCAAAATGGAATATCCCACGGTATTTCACATCGTTCTTGGTTGTGCCGCTAGGAGTCGGATGATTGCCAGCTGCTCGATACAGTCGCGATCATGCGACTCCTAGCGGCACAACCGAGAACGACGCGAAATACCGTGAGATATTCAATTTTGATGACACACCCTCACGCGCCAAGAAAGAAAAAACCGAAGTATACGCACCAAACGGCACCGAATGGACTCGGAATATAAGGAAGAACGCTCAAGGATGCGTCCGCGGCCTCCTCCTTAGAGCCGTTCCTGGCGGCTGCGTCGCCGCATTCCGCGCTTCTTTGTGTCGCGCTGCCTCCGCTGGGCGCGGCGTGGGCAGCGGTGGGAGGGCGGGGAGGGGGAGGGGAGGGGAAGGGTTGGCCGGCGGCGGCGCCAATGGAGGCCTCTTCCGACGCTGACGCCGGCGGCGAGGCGCGTGCCCGAAATACGCACGCCTTCCCCTCCCTTCTCACACCGCGCTCACAAGGCACTGCAGTGCGCGTGCGGGGCGAACACGCTTCCTCCATCAGCACTCAAGGCGCCTCTGTGCTCTCGGTTTCCACCGCCAGGCTTCTGTTACTTAGGCGTGCGCGGCCTCCAACAACTTTTCTGGGATCCTTTATCCATTCAATTTTTTAATTGCTTTTACCATATTAGGTCTACACAAATTTTCAGTCTATTTTTAATTTTTAAAATGTATGTTTGGGTTCCCTTATCCATCCAATTTTTTAAAAAAAATTGCATATAACATTTTACTTAAACTGAAAATATGTATATTTTTGAATTTCAATATGTATTTATGCACGGTTGTAGAAGGAATCGTCTCTGACTTGGGCATTTTGGGGGGGGGGGAGAATTCGAAATGCTTTTCAGCATTTTTTGCTGTTTTCGACCATTTGTTAAAATTGTTTGACGCTTTTTTAGGGGTTTCTCTTATACAATTCTCTAACCTCCGTTCGAGAATGTAATTTCCGGTATGAATTCCAAACATATAAGAAAAATCATTGTATATCCTTGTCAGATCATTGTATATCCTTCAAGAGCTTTAAATTTTATTAGTTAGCACTACTCCGTTAGGAAGTAAAGATGGGTTTTATAAATGTTATCCTTCTGGTGTCTCACACATAAAGGAAGGGCTGCATGGTCCTACATCTTCGATTCCCGATGTTGGAAAGTCACGCTTTCCTCTCACTTCAGATTCTACGTGTGTTAATGAGTTGAGAGGTTTGAAAAACCCTCTTTAAAAGTAAAAGATCTTTTATAGGGAAACACAAACTTTTCAAAACACTGTAATGTGGAGAAACGATAAATTGTTTTTAAAATTTGGGAAATCATTATATGGCCCCGCGAAACATTTCGGTACCCCAAAACCGATGCCAATCAATGATATGTTACAGACTTCTTTTCTCGCGTCGGTTAGTGTTGTCTTCTGCGCAGTTGATCTGGAGTGCGGTCGGAATTTTACGAACCCTGCAATGTCCCCTCGGGTGTGAGCATGCGCGCTCCTTCTGCGCCAAGTCGATATTCGGCGCTCCGGTAGCCTCGTTTTGGTGTCCAGTGAGATATACCACTTACAGGCGAGTTAAAGAGACAGAAGAACACATTACTTACAACGTGGACGATAGGCAGAAATCAAATATGAAGTAATTGTTCTAAAAACTGTAAATTGTATAGACGAAATATAATTAGAATTAAATTTTACACTAAAACCAGTACAGGTCAAGTATAAAATTAAAGACAGATATTTCCTTCGTATTATTAGTTACCTGCTTTAGGGAATACCTCGAAGAAGGTTTATTACTTCTATGCTTTTCTGTGGTGGATCCTTGTTCAATTTATTAACATACGGGCGTCATATTTGGTTTTATGAAACAAACGTAAACAAAGTAATTAAAGGGTAATGTCGATGGGCATCGTCGGACCTCAAGGGAACAAGCACGCAACCTAACGTGTGATAATGATCCAATGATGTGTAAATAATTTCTTTGATAATTTCTCACATTGCATTGGACAATTTTATATTCTTGTCAGTACAAATTTTAGAATACGATATAATTTTCCAGTTAATTAGACAATATTGAAAACTAAGCACGGCCTTTTTAATTAATTCTCATCCATCCAGCGTTCTCTCAACACTTTTCCGGAAAAATATAGGTAAAAACGTGGTTGTGCTAAGTATTCTCTGAATGATGAAACGAGAAGGTTTCAGGATCTATTTTCTCTTCATATTTAACAACCAAAGATACTAAACAGAACATTAAAGATAATTATCATTTCTGAAAGTTCAATAGACAAACGAATAATTAACAACCTTTGTTTAGATTAGTGATTTTAAGTTTAGTTTTACCATTTGTTCAAGAATATTTCCATGTTTACATTCCTTTTGATCCTCTAAACGAGATGTAATAAGTGCAATAACTGAAAACATTGGTACCAAATAAGGATGATTGTTTTGATTACATCATCATACATCTGTAAATATACCTATGTATTCTGAATGGTAAATAACGAAAAACTTCAAAGTGATCGGAACCCTACCAATTCGCACTATTAATGTAAATAAACTAATCAATTCGAAACGCCTAGCTCTGACGATTTGTTCGCAACCAAGGAATGTTGGCATTTTGAAAAAAGCTTTGTAGAGTTCAACTCTTTCCTCGTGATTTAAAGAGGAAAATGAAATAAAGGACGCTTTTAGTCGACCTTTCCTGACATTCGTAGCACCGCTCTCGTCATTTTTAATTTAAAAAAATTGCTCCTTTTAAAATTTGAACTAGAGAGAGCATCACGCTACTCCGAGTAATTGCCCGGGAGGCCAACGCCCAGTAGCCAGCGCCCCGCGGAGAACGGCACTTGCCGCCCACACGGGGCCTTGTATGACGACAGGGATCAGCTGCGACCACGCCCCCTGCGCCACTGCGTCATCCCGCGTCACCCTACGCCGCGCTCACTCGAGGGCGGAAGTCGTACACGGGTGTCTCGACGGCAGCAGAATTTTCGATACTAGCTTTTCAGCTGGGTCGAATTCAGTCGCTGCCTGGAGGAGAATACTAGAGGCCGGCTGTTCGGTAGTTTTCCGTGGTTTCTCCGATCAACACCAGGCGAGTGCCGGAGCAGTACCCTAACAAACGGGCGACGGACCGCGCGCGATCTTTCCTTCCTCTTCCTTATCCTATCCTCACCCCTTACACACACACACACACACACACACACACACACACACACACACAACATGCACTACACTACCACTCATCCAGGGAGACCGGTCGGGAGCTTAGAACTTGTCCCGGCTGGGGCGGTGCCTCGCTGGTGGGAGACACCTGGTGGAGGGGAAAATCCCGCTAGTCGAAGGTAGGTCGGCGCCGGATCTCACTATCCAGCGGGGGAAAAATATCAGTCATCGCCCGAGGGAAAACACGCACTACACTTACGGGACCAATGACCTAAGTAGTTGGCGTGCTCGGAAACACGAAGACTCAATCAATCAACCTACACGGGTCTTGCGCGGTTCAATTTTTATTCAGAAATGCAAGTTATTATTTTTTTTTTCAATATACAGTTTCGTTCCCTTGAAGTTTTATGCGCAGATGGAAATAGAAGGTTTTTTTTTCTCCGTCACGTTTACTTCGAGTTATATTCGCAGATGCGGACGGAACATTTTTCAAACTATCGAGGTATCTTAACATTTCAGGTTATATTCACAGAAGGGGATGTACAATTCTTCAGAAAACCCATTTATCGATATACAGACACACTGAAATGCTAATACCGGTGTTTTGATATATCTATTTTTATTCTGGGGTTCGACAAAAAGTAGAAAAGAAAGGAGATAATTGACAGATAAATTAGATTTCCAGACTTTAACGTAGTTAATATAACCACATATGAGTCTGACTTAGATTTGAAGATTTGAAAACAGTGTACGCGAAGAGTACAGAGCGGGTTAACGACGAAATCAGTAAGGACGATGCCTACACACCAAGTTTACTTTTTGCAGGTTACTTGTTTACGACGTGGAGCGCGGCCAACTCGAGCAGTCGCTCTCGGAGGCATAAACTTCATAGCCACCTCACAGATCAGATTAACTCTTTTGTTTGAAGTATCTTTACAATTTCCGAAAATTTTGATCAGAATGCATCTCATGATCAGTTGTGGGACTAGAGTAGGTACAGTAGTTTTCCCAGTCGTGTACTCTCAAAGGCTCTTCCCATTACGATATTTCTTGGAAATCAAAAAAATCAACGCCTCATTCTATCTGGCAGTCTTAAGCCAAATAATACCGAGAGGAGAATACACGCTAAAAATGTGAAAAATCCGCAAGAAAATGTCAAAAATGAAGTTCTAAGGAAGAAATTAACACAGTGATGTCTTCGTGCTTGGAAAAAATAAGAAATAGTTGATATAATTAAATTGTTGCTCAAATAACACAAAGTTGAAGAGAGAGGCTTTGAGGATATAATGAAAAGAAAATTTCATTCTCTCAAATAAAAAGAGAAATGAGAATAAGATAATCTTGAGGATTTTTAAGTGAGGAATAGATTGCGTATGGATTGCGTATGGATTTGAAACCATAATGGTATAAAGACGACATTTCTGTATTACTTCAACTGAAAGTTCTTTTCATATATTTTCAACTTCATGATCATCCTACCAGCGCTACGACATAAATTCAAGTATCTGAGCACCGAATTTTAAAACCCTTCCTTACTAGAATTAAACAAGTTCATTTCAAACCCTCAGTACAAAAAAGATGTTCGAATAGTGACGATATTTGAATTTAACAAGCGTCATAAGGCAGTAATTGAACTCCGCGTTCCCCGCGGCAGCCACGCATCGGGGCCCCAGACAGAACCGGCGGCGGCGGGGCGGAGCCGGCCGGCTTGCAAGCGACGCAACACGATGGCGAGTGGGGGTCGGGGAGAGGAGGGGAGGGGAGAGGAGGGGCCTGGCCTGGCATACTGGCGTGCCGGCTCGCCGCGCACCTCACGGAAGAAAAAAAAAAAAGGGCACGGCGGAGCGGCGCTGCGCAACGCCCATCTCGTGCGGCGTGCCCGCAAATGACCGGCTAGGGATGCAAAACACGGCCCCGCCCGTTCCACCCGCCTCGCCCGCGCACGAACAAAGGCGAATCGCCCCGGACGCCAAACAATCGCCGGCGCGGGCCCATGGCGGCGCTTTCCTCGCCGCCGTACATTTTCGCCTCTTTCTATTATTAGCTTGTTAAAAAGAAGTGTGAGAGATGCATTAAGACTAGAGCCAGGAGGAAACATTTAAGAATTTAGAATGTGCTCGTGCACTTCGTGAGATCATAGTTCCAAATCCCATTTGAAGTGTTGAAATCGAAATGTAGATATTCAGAACGAGTCTATTACAGACACTTGTATAATATGTGAACATATTACATTCGATAAGCAACTGCTAATGAAGTACAAAATCATCTCAATCATTGGCGAGTGCGAGGTGTTAATGCACCAAGTACTAAATTCGACATTGAATGTTTCTCTTGTATTTAGGCTCTAGATGCTCTGGCTGTCAAAAAATTATAAATATACACGTTGAAACAAGAAAACTAGGAATTGTTTAATCAATTTACAACCCTTTTAAGAATAATAATTTTGCCAATTAGCAACATTCAAGATCTAAATTTCAACAGAAAAATGATTAATCGAAGTTAAATGTATCGTTAGTCATAGTATGCCTTCATCATCCTTTCCAACGAAGAAAGACATCACGGTTATAAAAAGGATAGTGGTAAAATCGCCCCGGTATTCGTGAATGTTAATGTGTATTTTTATTCCTTCAGATTTCAACAGAACTCTGTTTTCGAAACACCGTAACGAGTACATGAAGACTCAACGGCTCCAAAACTTGCTTATTTTTCGTATTGACCACACGAAAGCATTATTATGAGCTGTACGTATGTATGTATATGCATGAATGTACTAAATATGAACTTTTATTATTATTATTCCACAACATCACGACTAAAGATGTTATGAGTCAGTTCAAAATAAAATCTGCTCCAGGTTGCAACCAGCTACCTAAGGAGCAGATCTAGGGACTGCCGGTGCCTCTACAATACTTTGCGCAAAATGTGGGCGGTTCCAAATAAAGCAATTTCTTGCACTTCCCAGTCTTTTGAATTACCTGGGAGATTAGACAAATTCTTACACAAATCTTTCGGAACAAATCCCAGAGCTCCGATGACTATCGGTACGACCTGTGCTTTTACGTCCCACATTCGGCTGATCTCGATTTTCAAACTCTTGTATTTAAGACGTTGTTGTTTTTATTATTATTATTATTATTATTATTATTATTATTATTATTATTGTTTACGAATTTCACATAATACTATGTTATTGTTCTGTCAAAACGAATTGTCGTGTGAATGTCACAACGTGTTTATGCTGTCGCCTTAAGGGGATTTCAGCGCCGACTGAGCCTTATAAAGTCAACTGCGACAGGCGCGTTCCGTCGCGGGGCGCCCGCATTCGAGACAGGTGCAACTGCACTGCGACGAAGATTGCAACGCGCGGCGCGGCGCGGGGCCACCGCAGCTTTCACTCGATGTGACAGGACGCCGCCGCGACGGGCGCTGACATCAGCTCGCGAAAGGCCGGCCCCTGACGGAATTCTCTGCCTGCTTTCGTCGTCACGCATCTACCGCTCGGACAACTCGAAAGAAACAAAAAAAGAAAAGAAAAAAAGCACTCGATCGATGGAGTTACTGGTTTTATTCAGGTCTTCACACGGCTGGCCCCAAATCAAGAATCTGCTGCGAAAATGTTTCCCTTCGTCCATGTACGAGATCTTTGCAATAAACAAACAATGCACATTACAGAATAAACATATCATAATATATTTTTATGTTGATCACATGAATGATACCATGCACTTATCAGATCGGAGTAAACGAGTGGAGTCCAAACGAGGTACTTATTAGTATAGGTGGGACAATTTGATTCTCCCCGAAAGGGCCCCCAAAAATAGTAGGGCAAAATTTGTCACAAATCAAGTAAAATGTGTTTTGAAGATCAATCAAAAATAAACGTTTCCACAAAAATTTATTAACCCTCGGAAAGCAAATTAGTTTGTACAGGAAGGAATCAGCACAAAATAATTCCATTTTATACAGTTTGTGAATGAAAGGTCAGTTGATTCTAGTTTATTAACCCCCCTATTCTTATAAATGGTCACGTATTCTTATAAACCTAAAATAAAATTGCCTCAAATAGTTTCTATTAATTTTGCAAATTAGTTTGAATATTGTCCTCGCTTTTTTACAAATTACCAAATTTCGGTTCTGTTAATTCAATGTATGTAAAATGTAAACTTGAAACATGTAAACTTCGCAAACATAAAAACAAAATTATCAAAGAAAACAATAACAAAGAATTTCTCGCAAAGCATGCACTAAGGTTCTAATATAAAACTGAAAATATTTGTTTCTTTCCTATTTTTTCGAGAGCGAATCGTTTCTTCCTCAAAGACGCGCTCTACGCGTTACATACCTCCACCGAGTCCGCCTCCAGAGAACATGGTGAGGGCTAGCGGGTGCGTGTGCTGAGGACTAAGAACTGAAGACCGGTCCGCCTGCGCTGCGAGGATAAACTGCGCTGAGCCGAGTCGCAGCGCTGAGCCGAGTCGCGTCGCGCGCCCAAGGTCACTCCCCGCCACTCGCCGCCCCGCCTCCGCGCATGCGCGCCGCCCATCGACCGCCCGTGGGCGATCCGCGACCTCTACCACCGTCGCCCCGCCCCCTCCGGCGTCTCCCCACTCGCCCGCCTTTCCAATTACACGCATACGACTAACCCTTCATTCATTCATTAGAAAATTCACGAGTAAAGGTATTGATAAATTTATTTGTACAGATTTTTTGTAAGTTTATTTTGCTAAGGTAGGAAATTAAACTATTGTTTATTTACCTGAATTATTTTTGTTTTGATTTTAATCTGTTTATAGAGTACATTTTATGTTTAAACTTGTACCTCGTACTGTTTGGATGATACAAGCAACGAAATTATTTCAATTTTTCTTTCATTGTATTTACTCCCCAAGTTGTGGGGAGCAGTACTAGAAACCCCTGATAGGTGTTCCATGGATATAGCCTCAGACATTGGCGAGGTATGACGCGGAATGAGAGCGAAAGATCATATGCTCATACATGATGTGATTGAGTTTGATAAATGGGAAACTCATTAAGGGTATATTAATAAACAATTTTCTATTTTTTTCAAGACATGTACACAGGCAAAGCGAATGTGAAGTGAAGTTGTTTTAATAGTGGGAGCAATGCTCGAGAACCTGCACCCTCTCTTGCAGGTTGGCCGCCGCTTGTGATAACATTGTAGTCCCAGATTTGATAAAGAAATAAACATTAATATTGTTAAATTTAATTTACTATTAATATTATCCAATTTAATTACGGTATTTTTAAATATTAAACAATATTTTCATGAGAGGAAGAGTTAGAAAGAAAACAGTTCCTCAAACGAATTCAAAACTTACTAAAAGACGCTATGATTTATTCATCAAAATAATAAAATAACCATTTAGGACCATTATTAGAAAGAAAATGTATGAATTTTAGTCAGGTTTGAAGTGGGAAAAATTACAGAATTTAATCTATATAATAATCAATTTAATTACACTTCAATAATTCAAAACTGAAGAGGAGGAATTTCTTCGAGAAGCGGAGGGCTTGAATTTCGAGATATGAATTTTGAAGAGTTTTTTAAACAAAATGATTTTATAACTCTGTTGGAAGACTGGAATTACAGTACGTGGTCAAAATGAACAGCTTGGGATCCAAGAAGTGGCAGTTTGATGATGCAATGCAAGATAGTAGTGCTCTCTCCCCAGAAATAAAATCAAAATTTTCAGAAATTAACTATTATTTTCCAGTAATTAAATACTTTTTAACTTAAAACGTTCATATTTTTGTCCAAGCGTTGCAATAAATAGGTGACCGTGCATAAAAAGCGACACTATGTAGAAATCTCTCATATTGAAGGAACCGATTTTTATCTGAGATAAGTTTTTTATATTGAGACCAAAGACAGTTTTACTCTACACGCCAGCTGTCTTGAGAACTATCCTTTAGAATTTTTTGATTGTGTAAATGAACTACTATCTTAACAAGTCAATATTCGGCGCGCAACGGATCAACCTTTTTTGAAAACCATTATGAATGCAACCCGCGTCACACAGTTTGCTCCGACTATTCCACTCGAGAAATTAAAACCAATAATGATTAATTATACATACACTACCCTGATTGGGTCATTTTGTATCTCAAAACCTTTATCGCTTTTTCTATCCGATTTTCTTACCGCTTCACCCTTCTGGCCAATCATAAACTGTGACTCATCTATCCTAGAAGGAGGTATACATCGATCGCTATGTCGATGTCCAATAAACCATATATGTACGTACTATAACATAACCTCTTAGATTTTAACATAGTTTTCAGTTACTTTCAATATTTGGCGCATTTTGGAACTCTGTTGGACATAATTTCATTTGTGGAATAGTCCTATTAAATACCAATCGTGCTTTGGAAATTCTCAGATAAACTCAGATGTATCAACAATTTCCAAAGCACTCTGGGTATTACCTATGATAAACCATTCCTCAAGTGATTGGTAGGTAATTAATATGATAGCGTTTTCTGTTCGGGAGCTACGAGTGAATCCTAAGCAAAATGTCTCCCAGATATCCGATGTATTCGCCACATGGGGTGAGGGTGGGGTGGGTGAGTAGGTGAGAGGTTTGTTTTTCCCCTTTCCTCTCGGCACGAGCAACATTGGTTAATTGATTGATTAGTGATTCCGGGCGCATCACCTGCTAAGTTCATTAGTTCCGTAAATGTAGTGCGTGTTTTCCTCGGGAGGAGGCGGTGATCTTTTCCCCGCTGAATGGCGAGATCCGGCGCCGACCTACCGTCCACTAGCGGGGTTTCCCCACAACCAGGTATCTCTCACCAGCGGGGCACCGCCCCAGCCGGGACAAGCTCTTATCACCCGACCGGTCTCCTGGCATATGTGGTTGTGTAGTGCAATGTAAGTGTAAGTAAGGGGCGAGGATATGGCAAGAAAGAGGAATGACATATCGCGCACGATCCGTGGCCCGTTTGCTAGGGTATTGCTTTAGCATTCGCCTGGATTTTTTTGGAGAAACCACGGAAAACTCCGATTAGAGCGGCTGGCTGATATAATTATCTTTCAGATATCGAATGACCTAGCTATCTATGCTTTCGTTTCGAAAATATAGTGAACGCACTCCACCACTTTGCAATAAGCGCTATTGTTTAGATACGTTTTACATTGGTTCATTTCATGATGTTGGTTGTTATTTCTGCTACTATACTGCGATTTTTGTAGGAAGAGCTCTCAAGATAACTCAAATCCCATCTTCGCGATGGAATATGTCACGGCATTTCGTATCATTCACAGTCGTTCCGCTAGAATTCGCACGATCGCGACCGTATGAAGCAGTGCTTGCGATCATGCGACTTCTACCGGCAAGACCGAGAAAAGACGCGAAATGCCGTGACATATTCCATCCCGTAGATGGGATTTGAGTTATCTTGAGAGCTCTTCCTAGAAAAATCGCAGTATAGTGGTGATAATGAAATGAAATTATTTTATTTTGAAATTTTCACTACCCTAGTATATATATTGCAATTATCAAAGATCTTCCACACAGACTGGTTTTCACAACGACACGCTCGCAGTCCGTCACTGCTGCCGAGAACACCATTGCACACACCGTGAGAAACAGAAAGAGACACTCTTCCAGAACGGCCAACTACATACAACGGACATGATAAGATTTTTTTCGATTACCTGGGAATTGTAGTCAATTAGTACGCACTATATGTGGATTGGATAAATTCTTTTTTTTTTTTTTTTGAAAGAGTGGTCGAATCGTGCCCCAGCAGTGACAGGGGGGTGAGGCAGTTAAGTGTCAGGTGAAGAGGAATGAATAACGGGAGAGGTAGTACAAAGATTAGGGAGAGGAGATACGTTAAAAGGGTCCGAAGGAGGTCCGGAGTGTGGAGAGATAATTAGATGTGGCTGGGGGATGGGTTTTGGATATGATAGTGCTAGAATATGAAAGGAAGTGTTTTGCAAGCTCCCTACAAAGGTTTCCGGCATGGTCCAGGCGAAGACCTCGTCGGGTAAAGTGTTTTACTGAGGAAAGGTTTAGCTCCAATAATTCAACATTTGTCTTGCAGGTGCTGTTTCAATTGGTCATTTGTAGGTATAATTTCCTTTGTCAGTATTGCTTTGTTGTATACAAAGAACAGACTGCGGACTACTTTTCTAAAACTTTTACAAAACTTTACACGGCTCTAAATGAATGTTTTTAGCAATATGCAGTGGGGCACCCAAGAGGCTCATGGGAGCTTCGGCCTCTCCCTCAGAAGCCAATAGTACACATTCAAACTGGTGGTGCTACAAATGGCACAGGCTTTCTCGTATTAGTTTTCTATTTCCTTTGCTCTCGGCTAGCTAATCGGTCTTGCCACATACTCTTGCCAGCTGCCATCTATCGCCGCCCAAAATTATTTTTTAATATTTTCTTAATTTTTCGATTTTCTAACAGTAGAACGGAAATATTATTTTAAGAATATTAAAAAACAGTATAAACCTTGTTCTAAAATGGCAATTTTCTTTGGCAAGAAGTTTAAGCATTTTTTAAGAAAATGGCGTTTAAGCGCTACTCTAAATTCGAATTTTGAAAGGTATTTTTCACAGAAAATGTTTGAGTTTTTGAAAAAACTTTATTTGAAGTTATTCGACTCACTTTAACTCACAAACGCAATAGTGTTTACAAATTGGTGGATATGCTCATATTAACGGTGTGAGGGAACACTTAAAAAAATTACATTTGTGTAAACAAAAGAAAACCCCAAAATGAACTTTAGCGTCATATTAAAGAGTGTAATGAGCAATATCCGTTCGAAAAGTTTGACGAAAAAAATTGGAGCCATTTATGAGAAAACGACGTTTGAGCGTTTCTGAAAATGAATTTTCTGAAAATTTTGGCGGCCCGCCGATCATTTTGTGCGGCCCTGCGATTGCTTTGAAAAATTCAATTATACGAAGTTTTTTTTATTCTTCTGTTATGCATTTTTATAATTTCATAACTAATTATAAATGTGAAATAACTTGGTGAATGAAGCTGAGCGCCCTCAATCTTCTCATTAAACAATTGCACAATTTTTTCTTATTTTATTTAATGATATATTAATTTTCTCGTTGCGTGTACATTAATAATTATCAAATATATATATATATATATATATATATATATATATATATATATATATATATATATATATATATATATATATATAGGTAAAAACAGTCTTTAATTATGGTGCGGCCCGCTGCTTAAATATAATTTGATATGGACCCCTTCAAGTTGGACAAACCAAGATTTCCTAGAGTCGACTCTTCTCTAGACGATGGACAAACCTGGTTTAGGGCGTTAGTGGTGTTCACAGATGGTCAGACCGACGGACGGACGGTCGTTTTGAGAAAAAAAAATACAACTAAACAAATAATATTCAATAGCAGGGGAGGTATATGAATTCATTGATTCATGAGATGAATGTAGCATTAACAATGTTTAAAAGTTTTGATATTTTGTATTTCTACTAGCGGAGAAAACGAGAGACCTGTGGCAGTAGATACACTAAGCAGGGCCATGTAAACGTACCTGAACGCCGGAAGCCCCACAGTTTCTTAAAAAAATTTAATACTAATTTTTTTCAAAAAAATAAAATAAAAACGTAATAAAAATGTGATTAAACTATACACCTAAACTATACAAAGGAGTGATGTGGCGTTCATCATTAAATTATATTTTGAATATGGAATGTTGCTAGTTGTTGCGTTTCATTTTATATTGTACAATTCAATAAGAAGTAGTCATTTTCAATGTAGTTATAAATATATGTTTAAATTTTTGTCTGAATAATGTTAAAATGATACACTAAGAAATGTTCTCAAAATATTAAAAGAAACAAAATGCAATGGGAATTGATAGAATTTTCTTTCCTTTCAGCATCGAATTTGAGGGTAGAGATTGGTGGAAATTAAGAAAAGAGGGGTCCCCAAAGTAACCTAGGCCCAAGGGCCTCCAATGCTGATAAAATGGCCCTGTCAACAAGCATCTCTCAACACAAATTTCACTCCCAATACATAATCAGAATTTGTTTACACTTGCAACAGAAATTACTTAAGTGTTTTTTTGTTTTGAATGAAAAAAAAGGGGGGGGGTCTCTCTTAAGTTTTTGGCCAGAGCACCCCTGCTTTCTAAGCGCCTCTGATTTTCTCACGAAACTTTGGCGTCAAAAAATATTTCCCTCTTTCTTTAGTGGCCTCATGAAGGCCTATGGTAGTAAACAGATCACAGGTAGTTCTTATTCATAATTTTGTTCTTATCTAATAATGTTTAAAAATGATTTTTTAAATGATACATTTACCAATTTCTTTGGTATTATGATTTCCTGAGTCATTTACATAATTTTCATACTCTATCAAATATTCATATTTTAATAACTGCATCAAGCCTCCATTCATTGTATATACTTTTGCCATTGGCTTTATTTGGAGGTAAGAGAATGCAAATGGGTTTTCTTCATGAAATCAAAGGGGAGAGGGAGTAATGATATTAAGGAATTATTTCTAGTTATCTTTGGCAAATCATTGCTGTAGGCCTCCAGAATAATCCTCTAAATGTCCAATATCTCGCATATTGGTACATGAAATTTTAAGTATTAAAAAGAATGATTTAATAAAATTATACATGCAAGGATATAATAAATTTTAGGACGGATTTATAATATTTAGCTTCACACAAATGTTATATTCATGAAAATATTATTTTCCCAATTCATATAAAATGTTAATTTTTTTATTGAAAATATATACAGTGGTATGATATGTCTCAAAAATGTATGAAACTTACAATGTAAAATTAAAATTAGTCCATAGACACTGATGCTAAAAGACTTTGCACTCGAGACAGAATAACAGTGTTATTGCTCACACATTGTTCAATTCCATAAGGAGGATGAATTTCAAGAGAGTCATGGATTTTCAGTACTTCCTCATTTTCCACATACGGAACTCTGTGCTTATCTAGTAACTGCATTACTTTGGCTTTTCTGTTGTTCACTTGTTCCTTAGTATACCATGTATCAGGAATAGAAAACAGGCTGTTTAACATTACACTATGATCAGATGAATCTAATATTCTATGGCTTTAAGTATGTGTCTCATGATGACATCCAGAGAAATTTTTCCATCCTTATTATTAACAAGAATAATGCTGTAACACAGAAACATTCATGAAACAAAGAGTATGTACAAACTCGCATGAGTAGTTCACCCTTAATTTGTGGTCATAAAGTTAGAGATAAAAATACTGTAATCTGATGTTGACATTAAATCTGGTATATAACCTTACCTTTCTGTAATTGGGTCTATAGTGTACACAATTACCTTTTTGACATTCATCGTGAATAGTTGTAACCACTACATTTTACCAACAAATTTTTTTAAATGAAATGAATCATCTTTAAATATATCTGCAACATAAGTATTCATCTCTGCGGTAAAACTCGCATCAAACGTGAAGTACGTGCCGATAAATTCTTTTTCCTGTGTGGCGCCGTCAAACCTATACTCAGATTAAAACGTACAGTACGGCGATTAGACAGTGGATCACAGATATCCAATCGACAGCTTCGTTATAACTTTATTTTTGATATTGAAGCTTTCGATTGGATACCCACGTCCCGATGCACGAAAGTCAATTTACCGTAGGTGTTAATCGGAGTAATTATAGAGATTAGTCGAATCAATGGAACGTCATCATGTTCTTAGTAGTGTCCAGGTAGCGTCTGCAACGAATGCCGATCAACGGGGTAAAATAATTTTTCTTACGCCGTGGCCAGCGAATTTCTCTTACACCATGACAATGGCCCACGGTGTAAAAAAACGGTGTTTTACACCGTGCCGTAGCTTGACCACGATCTAAGACGGTATGAATCGATCCGTTCAGCGACTGGAACGACACCTTAACCGTTCGCTGACCGTTCGTTCGTTTACTTCGGCGCATAGGCGCGCGTGTGACCGCGTGAGTTAAGATACTTGTTGGAATTGGAGCTAACTGTCGTTAGAAAAAAGTGAAAAGTTCATTATATTTCAGAATTTATTGGAAGCAAAAGGATTGATGCAAGTGCGTTCATTGTTTTTAATGTAGACCTTCGCGAACTTGTATCAAACGGATTATTTGGCAATTTGAGGTTGGGAGGGTAGTTTTATGAGTTTGATATTCTTGCGAGGAATGAGATTCAGTTTGAGTAATAAAGGAATTTACTGATTAACATTGGTTGCAAGAATCGACTTAGATTTGTCGTTAAAGATGAGTACAGTGAAACCATTTATGAGAGTGACATGTCAATAGAAAGAAGTGACACTGTTCAAGATCAAGACATAAGTTCAGTTGCAAATCTGATGTTGAAAAAGGATGAAATACCACAGAAATGAAGAAAGAAACTGAATTGGATGCTGCTTCAATGGATAATGAAACTGATGATCCTTATGCATATTTGAACAGAAATGATTTTACTTCAGAAAAGTATAAGATTGAAATACGAGGCTTACCCAAGTTTTATGGAATAAATGTACGTTGAAAGCAAAGATGTTCTTATAATAATTGCTGGATATCCTTAATACAAATGAATTAGTGTATTTTGGTGAAGATTATTATGTTGTTTTGAAAATCTTAATATCTGAAGTCCTGTAATTGTAGATGCTTGTTTTTCTCTACTTGTTTGTTTTAAAATATACTATTTATTTGGTGTATTCTGATATGTTGTTTCTACCCACAGTCATATCAGAATTTGTTATCAGGAGAAAATTCCCTAATTTTCTCATTCCTTTCCTTTAAATCAGTGTGGTCCAATCCATAGCTGTGTGACCCTCTTATTCATTTTATTGGCTCTTGACCTTCTTACTGGACAAAAAATATTAACAATTTGAAAAAACAAAATCATATACTCCATTTACTGCTATACGAATTTAAATAGCAATAAACAGGAAGTTGGATCATCAGCCATTTCAGGATTTTCTCTCTCTAAAAACCAAAATTTGTGTTGTTGAACAACCAAATTGAGATTGGAGAGAGGTCCCTTGATTTTCAAGTGGAAATTTGTGATTTTGGGGGAGACTCTTTATGCCAGATTAAAAAATATAATGTCCCTAGAAATTTCTGGAAACTGATTTTTTAAAAACGTTTCACCAAACTGTTTAAATTCTTGCTGCAAATGCTATCACTGTTTGGAAGTACATGTGCGTGTGTGAAGGTACCTTTACTTATCTCACACAAATGAACAACAAGAAATGGCATTGAGAGTACAAGAGCATTTAACTGGAATCGAGCCTGAGACTTTGGCTTACTGAACTTATAGTGGGCATTAATAAACTTATATCAAAATGGCAGTGCCAACCATCTCATTGATTTCTCAATTGTGAGAGTGATATATTAAACCAGTAATTTATATGTAATACATTTACTTTCATATTTGGTGCACATTTTCCTGTACTAAAGTCTGATTGGCCTTTGTGTAACAAAATGTTGGACCATACTGCTTTAAATCGTTCAGTTTTTAACAGTTATGCAGAAATATCTTAACAAGAACTTTTTAACCATGTTTGAAACTTTTTTACTTTATAAGATCTAAAATAGGATTATTTTTACTTTTAAGTTATCCCTCTGTATTTTCCATGACAGATTAAATCACTATTGTTCCTTCAATATTTTGTTTTTTTTTGTATAGCAACTGCGGAAACTTTTGAATGAGAAATTGCAGTTAGGGTGCAACAAAGTAAAGCCATTGAAACCTGGCAGTTATTGGGCATTTGTATGTTCCGAACGCGAAGAGGATAGAATCAAGCATTGAATGTATTAAATGGTTACAATGGAAAGAATGAACTCTCAGCTCGTGTAATAAAAAAAATATTTTCTTACTTATGAATAATAGCACAGTGGTTGCAGTAAATGTTTAAATTTTCTTTCTGCTAATTTAGTTCATTATATTTGCTCAATAAGAGAGC